>JBBPBQ010020322.1:44857596-44931937 GCA_037974755.1 Cicer yamashitae | reverse complement strand
AAATTAAAAACGTATCATTCAAAAGAGGAATAACTTCTTCCTATCATTTTTAATAATTTCAAATAATCATCCACTATCAATTTATCATCAATTTACCATTAACAAAAAAATATCAATCCTACTAAACCTTGCAATAATTACAAATTGCAAATTATAAATTACAATAATTACAAATTCAATAGTTATTTTGTATTGTATAATTTAAACATTAATGAAATTTGTACTGCTCATAGTAATTTTCGTTGGTCTAATAACCATATTTAAATTTTGATTAGGCCGCATATAGATATATTGTACCATATTAAATAAATTATTTTATCACAAAATAAAAATAAAAATAAAAATAAAATTTATTATTTTGGACTTGATTAATTTTTTTGAATCCAATATATTGTACCATATTAAATAAATGAATCTAAAAGGTAGCGGTTTTGGACTTGATTAATTTTTAAAAAATGCAAGTCATACTATATTGGATTCCGTTAGGGTATGTTTGAGAGTTGCTTCTCGGAAGGGTTTGGAGATGAGAACTTTGGAGGACTAAGTTAATATTTTAGAATATATATGAGATTTAAAAAAAATGTTGAAAGAATAACATAACAAATGATCATAGAACATCTAAATTTTACGTAATTTATTTTAAGAAATATTTTATAACATCCTTAATTTAAAAATGAAAAATAAGTCATCCCCTCCCTTCTCCTCCAAAACTCAACTTCCAAACATACCCTTAACAAAGTCACAATAGAAAGGTCTATTTAAACATATTGGACCAAAGACTACAAGTCTATTTTATATAAAATATTACATACAAAATATAATATTTTAAAAAAAAAAAGTTATTCAATTTTTATGTTAAACTCTCTTTAATATATTGAATTAATGCAAAGTTAAAAGTTAATATATAATATCAAACGTGTATATATATATATATATATATATATATATATATATATATATATATATATATTGTGTGTGTGATTTATATAATCATATTAGAAATAATTTTTTTTTTAAATAAAGGAAAAGCTAAATATTTATTATCAACGTTCTCTTAGGGTCATTTTAGAAATGTTTCATATTTTATTTGAATTGTGTCCCTTAAATTTCTAAGGTCAAATTTTTTATATTAAAAATAATTAAATTCAACATATATTAATATATACATATCAAATTTTTATTTATAATTATAACAATGTTAAAAATTTATAATTTATATTTAAATAATTATTTTTATACTTCGTGCAACGCAGGAGTTCAACTACACTATTAGTATCAACTATTAAGATAAATTATATTTCAACTTATCATCTAAGGATAAGTTTATTTTCTAAAAGAGGACTTAAATTTAGGACGGAGTTAAATATATCTAAGGAATAAGTGACAAAAAATTAAAGGAGGCCTTGTTTTAAATTAAAAAAAAAAGAGTAAGGAACATCGCAAAAAAGTCTTAACTTTGTTTATCTTTTCTGTAATTTCCCTTAAAAGTAATGTAAGATAATTTGATCAACTTTTTAGTGTAAGAAATTGTCAAGAAATGTTTGGCTCTATTACTAGTTAGTTCAATACTCTAAGTCCTAAGCCAGTATATAAAATGATTTTTATTGGAATTAATCTCTAAAATAAAATTGTATTTTAGAAAAGAAAGTACAAGGTTTTTAACTAGATGATAACATCTCAAAATAATTAAATCTAGTTAAATTTTTGTGAAATTGATTTACATTACAAAAAAAAAATATCTCTTAAAAAACTTCAAAATTTCTATATTACATGTAATTTTTTCTTCTCTAAAATATTGTATTTATTCATTTAAATCGATAGAAAATTAACTCTATATAAAACAAAAAAAATAATGAATTTGCGAACAAACTCACGATATCCATTATAAAATGAACACAATGCTTACAAATGTGACAAATACTACTATGACAAAATTAAAGTTTCCGAAATATCATACTTCCAGAGCGATAATATTGAAGAGAACAAAGTCACTAATTAAATTGGCATTAGATCGATCAAGGTTGATATCTCAATCTGAAACAAACAAACACCGCAACTAACCAGAAAATCAAAATAACACAGTACCAAAACGGACAACAAAACATTGAGATAGACAAAGTTACAAGAAAAAAAATTAAATATATATATATATATATATATATATTTAATTACAAGAAAAAAATCACTTATTTATAAAAATAAAAATATACAATTTAGAGCGGTGATTCGAAAGTAAATAGTCCTAAATCACCACTTTGAGGAGAGAAAAAAAAAAGGAAAATGAAACAAAATAATTGGATGTAGATGGAGGAGGCGGCTACTAGGTTATCTTCCCAACTGCTAAATTGTCCCCTACTAAGTTATGTATCCAAATATTTAATTATGTAAATATATATTTATCTCTGCACTTTATTAGACCCGTTTATTTAAGATTTTTAAAAAGTTATTTTGATTTTTTTTTAAATGATTTTTATAATAATTTACTTTAAAATAGTATAAGTTGTTTTAGACTTATTTGTTATCGATTAAAAAAATAATTTTGACATTCAATAACTAATATATTCATTATTAAATATTTTAACATGATAAAAATTACATTTTTTTAAAAAGATATCTTTCAAAAATGATTTTTATAAAGAACTTCTCAAAATAACTTTTAATTTTAATCACTTTTTGAAATTTTACTATTTAAAAAAAATTATAACAAATAGATGAAATACTTAAAATGAGATTTTAAAATAAACTATTTAAACCAATTTTTCATTTGAAACTTTATTAGATTGCGGTAATACTCTTTATTAGAAAATTACATAATAGTAAAATAATATATAGTTGATAGTCAACATTAATCCTAGTAAATAAATTTGTAGATCAAGCCTTTCCTGCAGAGCCAAAGAGATGCATCTTTTCTGCAACCACAGCTTTCATGGCTTCCTTGGCAGAAGCCATAACATGAACTAGATCTGTTTTTGGAGTAATGAGTGAGTCCATGTATGCTTTTCTTACTTCAGTGTTCACATTGAACTTTCTAACACCAAGATTTATGCATTCCTGTCAGGAATCAAGAAGCTCTTACAGGGTTAGCAATATAAACTTTCAAATCTACATTGCCCATCACACATAAATGTTATTTTTTATGAATAAGAGGTTCAACATAAAGGATAGTTTCCAAAGGCCTTATTTGAATAAACAATATAATAAAATGCTTATAACATAAGTGTTTCTCATATAAATGCTTATGTATAAAGTTATTCGTATAACAAAAGAGAACGAATTAATTGTTTTTATATAAGTTATAAGCTATTTTCAAAAATTATCCTAAAAAGATTATGGAAATAAGTTGAAAACAACTTATAGACATGCCATAACATGTTTTTAAAAGCTCTTTCAAACAGTCTCACAAGTGTTTATGTGAATAGATAAATTTAAATAAGTCAAATCTAAAGAAACTTAAAATTTGTGATGTATTGCAACTGTATCCTGAGCTTCAATGCTCATAGCATGTAAATGGTTACTTGGAAGACAGATACAAATATTAAGTTAACTTCCAAAATATTTTATCTAGATGTCTGTACCTTAACAAGTTCTTCGCCCAAACCTGACGCACCATGAAGCACCAGAAAAACTCCTTTTTTCAGGCTCAAAGCATGCAGCTCCTAAACATAAAATGTCATAATCGCACAATGAAAAGAAACCTCAACTATGGGTTAAATGATTATCCATTCGGAAACATTAAGCATCCACCCCCACCGAAATTTTGTTTTTTGAAAAGCATAAAAAAGGAAGATTTTACTTCTGCTGAAAGTTTAATTAGGAGCTTTTCTTTGTTTTTTATTTTTCGGTAAATAAGTAAATGCATGGAAATTACAAGCAGAAATATAGTATCACCTTAAGCAAATCTAATCTGAGATTTGGTCCACTTGCCGGATACTTTCCATGCACATTACCAATACATACTGCCAAAGCATCTATGCCAGTCTCATCAATGAATTTTTCCGCCTGAAATTAACGAGACCCACATTAATAAATTTAGCAATGTCAAGCACAGAAGAATATTTTTAGATCTTTTTATAGAGGAGATAGCAACCATATTAACATCTGTTAGCTTGGCTTCATACTCTTCGACAGTCAAGTCATCTTCTGTCCCAGACAATCTTCCCAGCTCAGCTTCAACCAACATATCTTTTGAGTGAGCCAATAATGATATAAATTTTGTGTATGCAGCATTTTCATCGAAAGAAAGATTTGAACCATCCACCATAACAGAACTGAATCCCTGGAATTGTTGCATTCACCATACAATTTTACTCAGGAGAAGTACAGAGATAATAAAGCAATAACTAACAATAAATGCATGGTGCGCCATCTTTGAGATTGAATTTGTTCTGTAAGTATGAGTATTATGCAAGTAGAAATTCAAATTACCAGTTCAAGAGCTTCCACAAGATCTTGCTTTGAAGTTCCATGATCAAAGTGAACAGTAATGGGCACCTGCAAGAAATATAGATAGTAAAATATAACGATAAACTAATATTTACCCAAGTATAAATAAAAATCTATGTGCTCTCCTCACTCAGAAACGCTCACTGCAAATCAGATACATTTAGTAACCTGTAACTTATAAATAAACATGTGTTGATTGTGTTTAATTACTTCTTTATTTCCTTCGTATGGTACAGTTTTCTTAGAGTAGATTAATAGCTGTGATCTTTCTCAATTTATAAGTTTTGGAGATCCCTTTTTCTATGTACAGTACATTTTATGTGGGTGTATATTGGTGTAGTATCATCAAATAACATGAATAAAAAAAAATTAATCTCAATTTATAATTGTTCCTCCACTTGTTTTTAACTCTACTTGCTTTGTTCATGATCTTTCTCATTGTCATGATAAGTTGTCTACTACACTATTTGAGTATTCCAGAGTACATAAAAGGCACCGTTGGTAATAATGGTATTCCCTTCTTAACATTGTTTTAACTTCAAATAATTTGGCATTCTTATTAAAAATGAAGAAAGGAAAATAAAATGAAAAACTTCAAATAATATCATTGCAACTTACTCTGGCACGCTCTGCAGCAGAAATGCAACAAGCAACCAAGGGAATTCCTCCTTGCTTCAAGGCACCAGGATGAATCTGAAAATTATATAGGTTGTACAAAATTACTTTAGAAACACCAAGTTTTAAAAATATAAAATAGAAGAATTTCAATTCATCTAAAAAACCATATACAACGTGATGCACATACATAAATATTGAGCATAATAATTATTAGGTTTAAATATGTTTTTGATTTTGGTCCTCGTAATTTTTTTTTTTGGTTTACATCCCTGTAATATCAAAATAAATTTATTTTTGGTCCTTAACGTTAAGTGGACGTTACAAAAACGTTAACTGACAAACAGAAACAGTTTTTGGTCCCTGTAAATATAACACTTTTCAATTTTAGTCGCTGAAAAATATTTTTTTGAATTTCATCCCTACAATATTCAAAAATCTCCTTAAATATAAAATAACATACAAATTGATCTTTATTAATAATAAACTTATGCCAAATTTATTAATGTTTAAAATATTTCACTTCAATAATTTAAAATTTATTAATTTTCTGTTTTATTTATTTATTATTATTAAATTAATTTTCATTTGCAATTATCCCTTGGGTACCTTTGCATATGTTTAAAATTTATTAATATTATATTATTTATTTATTACATTATAAATTAATTACTAATATGAAAAAATCGATCAAGAATGCAATTAAGTTTACTTATATGTATTATGTTGCTATTCTTAGAAATTTTAGAATTTCCACTTCGGATATTTCATTATTATTAGCAAACTTCCCCAATGGCTTAGGTTGGTACGTGAAAGCATAGGAATGGTTTTGTAATTAACAAATCTCTTCATGCAATATCCCTTGGGGTTTGAAGTGTGCTTACCTGTAATATTGCAGGACTTAGCTCTTCCTCTGCAGCAGAAACAACAGCTTGAACTCCTTCCATATTATAGACGTTAAATGCCCCAACAGCATATCCTCCATTTTCTGCATTCTTTATGCCAAAAAAGAAATTCAGTATTTACAAAGACTCAGCTGCAAAACCTTGAACCAGATTATCCTTACATTAAGAATCTCTTTTGTTGATGAAAGTCTCGTTGGACAAGTCCAGGACTTCACCACTTCTGCCAATGCTTCACTGTCACCGACATTACCTACCAAAGACAGATTATTTTAGATAAATTAAGATGAGATATAGAATGAAGAAAGAAATAGATTTTACAGTACCAGATACTCGGACTTAGTTAGAAAGTGTAACTTAAAAATGGAAAAATACAAAATTACAAAAAACTTACCTGGGAAGACAATGTAAGGAACTCCAGGATGTCTACTTTCAGGGCCTAGTTGCCACAAGGGAATTCCTGCAAGTGCTTGTCCAACAATCTTGGCACATCTTGCACCAAGGGCTTTTGTAGCAAGGTCTGAAGAGGTAATACCACCCTAGAAAAGGTACTATTTGTCAGTGTTTGATCAAAACTTGAGACATACACAAAAATGAAGGATATTTGATTGGGTTTTATCTGATCAAATATCAAGCAGGAATGGAATTATTTTATTAGCTTGTAAAAAGGAGGTAAGATAAGAAATAAATTTTTTCCATGCATAATCAATAAATAGCAAATGCAGATTCACTAAGTCATTTAAACATAGAGTACCTTTGCAATTATATAGCGAGGTTTTGTAGTTATTCTTTTCATTATTTCCACCAAAGCAGAACTCACTTTATAGTTAATGTCCAAACTCTCAGAGGCAGCTGCAAATTGGAAATAAACTAGAAGATTAGAATGAGGGGCATAAAATTTATTCACGCAGTTAAATGCACTAGCATTTTTTGAATGCTAATACAGTTCTAAAATCTTGGAAAGAAGGAAGTGGAGAGAAGAAATAAAAACCAAAAAAGAGATAGACAAACTTTTCCCAGTTATGAGATTTCGGCTGGTCAATATAAGTGTGTCTTTGTGAGCTCTAAGATATACATCTGCTAATTCAGCTGTTTTACTGATTTCATCCTCCCTCTCCTCAATAGACCTCATTGCAAGTTTTTCAACGGAAACCTATTACAAAAGAAACTTAATAAGCCCAGCAAAGAAAACTTGCAAAGAAAGATTGCATTAGGCATAAAAATGAATGCTTTCAGTAAACTGATTTTCATGATTGTTCTCTACATGAGAGGATTAAAACTAACAAATGATGTAAATAAATTAAAGATGTTGGTCACCTCAATGCTTCTTAAGAAATGACCACACTGTAATTTAAGCTCTTCAACCTGGGATTATAAGCATGAGAGAAAAAAAAAATTGAGATAATGGGTTTGCTTGGTAAATTGTATATCAATAACTTGATTTAACTTCTGACCTGCTTTGTCGTCTTTGGAACATAAGATCCCACAATTATCAAACCTCCATTCCTTTCTCTAGCTATTCCTAGATCCTTCAGCAATACCGGAGGCTTAGAGATGATTCCCATACAGGCAGATACAAAGCTAGCAGCAGTACGACACAAGAAACGTTTCCCTGTCAACTCTGCCTGTTAATAAGACAGAACAATACAGGAAGATCATTTTAATCAGTAACAAAACATGCAGAAGGGCAAAAAAACACAGAGGAGAAGAAAGATGTTTTGCCTTGATCATTCCAAGCGCAAATACAGTCATGTCTCTTTCACTAGCTGCATTAACTATGCATACGGACCCCTGCTTAATACAATATACATAAGCTCAGTAAGAGGATTGAATACCTCTACTTATTCATAATTTCTTGCCTAGGAAAAGAAAAGTTACGTGTTCTTAGAAACTGAAGAGAATCGGCCATAATATTACATACCTTCTGCAAACTGCATAGATGCTGACAAACTGCATCTGGCCCTCCTTTCCTCAAAAGGTGGATAGAAATTGATACAACACTACTTGCAAGTATGCGACCATTTGTCTTCTCCTCTACCCACTATATTTCGGTAAAAAGCATCTCAAAACATTATTATTGTTATCAATAATAAGAAAATATGTTACATTGATCCAATCAACGAAAGGGATAAAAAGTTTTACATCACGTAGATTTGAAGATTTGTAGCCAAAAGAAGCGTCTTTGGCAAACTCTGTGTCCCCTGCAGGAACAAGCCTGCAGACAAAGATAAGTAGGATTATAGCTTTGCATCTATTCATAATTCCTTATAGCTAGATCATGAATGTAAAGACATACATTTCGGAATCAGCAACAAAATGTGTATCGTTAATAGTGTAACGGCCTCCTTGAAGGAAAAATGGACAAATTATCCATGCATCCATGTCACCCAAAACTGAAATAACAGCGTCTGCTTCCTGTGAACAACAGTCGTGTCATTTCCAAATTAAAGCATAGTCTCTATCATTGACTACAATAACTATTCAGCTAAAACATGTAATCCTTGCCTCTGGAAAATGACCGCGCAAAGTTGAATCTCCCCTCAAAACCACTGTATAATCAATGTTGTCAACTGATTTTGCTGCAGTATCTAGATTTCTGCAAATCTCTTTTATCAATATCGTGGCCTGTCAAGCATCAAATGTAATTTATGAATTTCATAAAACGCGATATTACTGATTTTATGCTATATCTAAGGGCTGCAACTATTACACAGCTCAGATAGCTTTGGAGGTATTGTTATCGGATGGCACCTGTATACTTAAGTGCTGCAACTATTACAGCTCATGACATTATTGGTACATGTGGACTAAGCTCTTTACCTTGTCAGAACTCAGTGCCCTGGAGTTTGTCAAAATGAAAAAGCATTTTGGATATCTTCTAAACTGCTCAATTAGTGAATCAACAGTCCTGCACAGGAACATGTCCAATTGATAATAACTTGAGATTTTACTTCAGAAAGAATATCTTATCCAATATCATGATTAAATTACCACTAAGTAAAAAAATGATTAAAAGTTATCGCAAATAGAAAGACTGGTGGTTTTGGCTATTTTGGTTTGAGATAATATTGTATATCAAGAGAATAATAATATGAAAAGTAGAATTGATTCTGCCAAGCACTTAGAAATGACAAAAGAGAATGTAACACTTACCATTCCGTCAATACCTCTATATCATGAACAGTTTGTGTTCCAGTTGGATCATCATCCAGAACAACCAAAATCTTTGAATTGCTTTCTTTTAATTTTTTTATGTCAAGAACATGATCTTGAGGCCACTCGGGTGGAAGAGAATGCAACACAACATCTTTTCTGAGAGACTGGAGTTTTCCCTCAACTCTAACACCAGTTAGTGTCTCATAAACCTGTATAAAAGTTGACAAAGCCTTCTGATTATTGTAATCAAAGTGTTTACCTAATGTCTATTATTTCTTGACAAAATCATCTTAGAATTTTAATTGCTAGAGAAGAAACTCAATTATAGCTAATGATTGTGAGGTTGTCATTGCCAATGATCAGTTGGCTTTTGACATGGTATCTAATACAGACAAACCAGTAAAAGTGGTAACATGGTGACCAAATTTATTCAATAGCTCCTATTCTGATTAAGGTGATCCAAAGATAGAGATGGAGTACAATGTATTGTTCTACAGGGTATTTGAGAGACCCCCGATGTCTCCCTGATACAATCTCAATTTTTTTCTTTCTTCCTCATTCTTTCCCTCCTACTCCTATTAAACCTTCCCCTCCCACTCCAAATCCTCCTGACCAATCAGTTACATCAGTAAAGGTGATATGACCCACATTGCACAGCCTCTTTCTCCTAGTGCATTTCTTTATTTTTATTGAACTCTTATCCATATCAAAGCCTCTATTCCAAGAGTTTGATCCTTGCCACCTCCTTTCTTCTCAACAGAAGTTGAATTTCAACACAAGATAGGGTGGGCCTGTACATAGTACATGCCCCGAGCCCAATGGGCTCCCATCTGTGTTGGGTGTGTTAGATATAGAAGTGATAAAACCATCCATGAGACTTCAACTAACAACTCAAATTTTTTAGATATTTGGTTATTTATTAGGGAAAAAGTACAAATTGTTCCTTAGTTTGGAAAAAAATAGTTGATTCAACTGTACATATCAAACAAACCACTTCAAAAAAAAACATATCAAACAAAGAGTTACTGCTTATTGTTGAAAATAGCAGAGCCTGAAATTGTTATTTTTGTCAAGCTAATTGCATTCTCATTTTATTTTGATACATCAGAAAGAACTAAATATCAAATTCTAGAGGTTCTTTCAATCAACATTAGTTGCTCGTACCTTGACCACACTAGCATCATCTTTTCGTCCCCAGCCAGCAGCAGAACCTATACAACAATATTTCAAGTTTGAGCAAGTACTTCTTACAGTTTCTGAAAGTCCTTTTTCATCTTTCCATCATTTGCGAAAACTATTTTGACATGATTCAGAATAGGACATTACGAATTTGTTGTTTGATAGACGACCCTGACTTATGGACAAGACTTCTAAAGTTGTTTTTGCTAAAAACTATATAGCTAACTTTTATCATCTACATGTTTTATATTTGAAAATTTTGGATACCACAATAACATGAGCATTTGAAATTAAGACCTCATGGAAATAACACATTAATTACCAATAGCCTTTACAAGTGGCTTAGTATTTACAAATCATAATAGATGTATCCTTCAGCATATTGAGACACACTTGCAAGGTAGGACAATAATTTGAATATTGTTGTAAATAATATCGTACCTTTAATTATTAGCATATGTTGTATTTCCTCATTTTCTTGATTATTATTTACTAGGAGAAGTCATTCATATTAAAGCTTGTACCTTAAACTAATTCAATAATATTCATAATTTTATTTTCATGTGGTATCAAGAGCTCCTAATCTTGGGGGTCTCATTTCCATGCAAAAACCCTAGCCGCCTTCTTTGCGGTTCTCTATACATCATAAAGATTCCAAGTAATATACAGCACCTGACAGATACAGTTGGTGAGCAGTAGTTGATAAGTGAAGTGGAACTTTTAAAGAAGACGATTCACGAGTAACAATTCCCTGTATATGAAAATATATTAATAAAAGAAATCTTAAAATGTTATTCATATCAAGTGTCTCCCAATGCCCTTGCTAAGCATATATATATATATATATATATATATATATAGAGAGAGAGAGAGAGGGAGAGAGAAAGAGAGAAATAGATTCTTTCTAACCATATCCTTGACAAAGATGTCAAGCGCTGAATAAGGTGTGTAATCATTGTTTAGCATGTGTGGAACACGATTTTCAAACATCCTACAACAGAAGACATCTCTTAAGCATAGCAGTAACAATTGCTATTCAAATCTATGAATGTGTTACTATATCGAAAGAAAAATGCTAACAAGAGCTCTAGAGGCACATGTTAAGGAACCAAATATAGAAATAGTGTCTTGGAACTTGTGTATTTTATTTGTCAAAAGTTTAAAATTTAATCTTTTCAACACATAATTTCTATTTTTTGATTCCTTAACATGTGCACATAGGGTTTATGTTAGCAAGACCCATATAGAAAAGAATGAAATTTAAAATGAGAGAGAGAGAGAGAGAGAGAGAGAATGGACAACTAGGGAGAGGATAAGAAATATTCCAAATTAAAAGATGAAAATAAACAGCGATCGGTGACAATCCTTTGAAATAGCCATGAGAAGAGTGCAAAAGAGAAGCCATGAACAACAATCATTACCTCAAAAAGATGATTATAAAAAAGAAAAGAAAAAAAACAACTTTGAATGACTTCGATTTTTTTTCTTATTTTCCTTATTTGGCCAGGGGAAGAGGAGGGAGAAGAGAGTGATCACATCATGGAACAGACTTACCAGGATGTTCCCCCACTAATTGTAATAAAATCAGACAATAGTCTTGTATTCAAACCCAATCTTGCTGCAAATGCCATTGCCTCAGCAGCTGATGCAATATGAACTCCAGCTAGCAGTTGGTTAACCATCTTTATACCACTGGAGAACAAAATAGACCAAAATGATATTATACTTTAATTTGAACTAATGATATCTCATTCGCTCAACTTTATTGTCGCCTTCAATCCGAATTAACATTGAATTACCTGTTTCATGCATATGGAAAGTAGTGCTAGTATGAGACAAATGACTAAAATGGATAAAGAATGATTGGCTTATAACTGAACAATACCTTCCAGAACCACAACCTCCTTTGATAACATAAAGCTTTTCGCTCAAGGCTGATTACAGAGAATCATCATGAATTAACCAGAAAATTATTTTAGAAAACTCTGTTAACCCAGATACAGAATTAACATTATTCACTTCTATTCTTAGTACTTGTTACCTTCTAAGACATAACCGACACTCTCGAGAGCATCATCAGTCCCTGAAGCCATTATCTGAGAAATATACATGACTTCAGTGGCTCCGTTCACAAAATAAAAGAGCAGTTTAACTAAAAACCAAAGATGTACTTCATACCGTAAGTGTTCCCAATGAGGCCCTCTGAACACCACCAGATACAGGGGCATCCACCAACTTTAAATTTTTACCTTCATCTGTGTTATTTTCATGTTAACAATTAACAATTACACAACTACATCCTTCATTGAAGGAATGAAAGCATGCTGTAAAATGAACTCTGAAAAGCATTCACGATGAAGAAATAATATCCTTATGAACATCATACAGGTAATCATGGCCAAGGTTTAAATATGGGAATCCACAGATTGCATTTATATACTACTTATACCATGTTGAATTGTCAGCGCACAATCATTAAACTCAAAAAATAATCATGTACGAACTTTTACGTAAACACATTTCTCTATTTGATCACAAGAAAATATAATCCTAAAATAGAAGAGGATTCTGCACATTTAGACTAATATAATAACACATGTTTTTAAGAATTAGATATATTAGATGGGGGGAAAACAAACATACACAAATTGTCGTAAGAGCTTTAAATATTACCATTAAACTTCTAGCCAAGTACATCAAATCAAGATATCCCTATATAACTACGGTAAACCATGTTTTAAAGATGAGGAGTGTCCAATGTCCAGTAGTTCTAATATATGATTTATAACAATACAAACTTGTGTCATACTGGTATAATTTTTTTCTTTCTCCTCATACTGGGATAATTTAAACAGTCTATTTCTGTTTGTTTTTAACTTGCACGGCTCTTCAGGGTATTCAAAAATGGGAGGAGACTTTTTTCGCTAATTAAAAATACAAGCTGACAGAATGGTATACTTATCCATTTTGCTTGACACCAATAAATAAGGAAGTCAGCATTAATCTCTTGAAGGTTTTCTAAAACATAGCATGCCTTCGTGTTTCATACCTGGTCAGAAACCTTTACCCAATTATTGAATTGCACTAGTTTGCCTCCAACTTTTATTTTATATATATTTCATCCTATACAACTAGGCTAATAAACTTTGCGGTCTAGTTTTCTTTCTTCTTGCATGTCACTTGATTCAGTCATTAAATTTCAATCCCCATTATAAACAATTGTATTGTAAATAACATTTATATTTATTTTATTTAACCCACCAATGAGGTCCAGTAGATTTAGATTATTTAAATGAATTAATGCATGTACTATCATTATTATTGAAATAAATTCAAATATATTTTCTACATGGTATCAGAGTCTATCCAAGATCGATTGAGCCACATGCTATCAGGTCACCGCTATCGAGCCACACCCAAAAGTTCAGTCTTGGACGTAAGGTGGGAGTATTAAGAGTCCCACAATAGATGAGATAACACCTAACAAAGTGTTTATAAGTGGTGGGTAGTCTTCACCCTACAAGTCGGTTTTGTGGAGGTTGTGTAAAGCCCAATCCAAATTCTAAGATGGTATTTGAGCCTATTGATCAGGTTACCCACCATATATAGACACGCACCAAGCCCAATAGTGCTGGGCGCGAGGGGGTGTATTGGGAAAAATCTAAGCCCCACATTGGAAATGGATAGAGCTCTAAAAGATTTTATAAAGAATGGCACTCATCACCCTAAAAGCCGATTTTGTAAGGATGAATTAAATCCAATATAAAACATAAGATGGTATCAGAGCCTATTCAAGATCCGTTGGACCACCTGCTATCAGATTACCGCTATCGGACCACTCAAGTCACGTCCACATGTTCCCTCTTGGACATGTGGGGGTGTTAAGAGTTCTACATTTGATGAGGGGGTGTTTTAAGAGTCCCACATTGGATGAGATAAGGTCTGAAGAAGTATTTATAAGTGATGGGTAGTCGTCACCCTACAAGCCGATTTTGTGGGAGTTGTGTAGGGTCCAACCCAAATTCTAAGTTGTGAATTGACAAGTTTGCTCTTGCATAAAATGAGGAAAGGAAATAAGAAATTAAGAAACATAATACACAATAGATAACCATCACAAAGGAGTAGTAACATACTATGCAATCTACGCTCTAGCTGACTCACATATGCCGGAGAAACTGTAGAAGAGAGAACGATAGATGCACCCGGAGGAAGAACTAGATAGTGCAAATAGAAGGGTTAGTACAGTTAAAAAGATATATAATAATAACGGCAATTAAGATGCATATGCATACCTGAAACAGCACCATTTTCTCCATATAAAGCATTCTCTGCTTGAACTTCATTCGCAACCATGATTATGAGAACATCAACATCTGGAAGCAATAATATGTGATTAATTGGTTGATGTAGAGGACTTGAAATGTGATTGAGATATTTGTATTTGTATGAATCTAGCAAATTCATTTACATAAAAAGAACATACCGTTTTAAGCAAAAAGAAATAAACGGTTTCAATATTAGGCACAGACAATTCATTTGTCTTGTGCTCATGCACACAACTAATTACCACAAAAGATCATTCTGCACTCTAAGAGCTTACATAGAATTTATTGGTTCCAATAGCAAAACCATTTAAGTTTTGTTTTATCATATTCCCAATTTGTTTCTTCATTACTTGCAATGCACGCAGGTGGCATCTTGTATCAATCATATTAAATGCTAATTGAGAATATCACCCTAATAACTAGTATACACAAAATGGACATCTACATAAACAAGAACGCATAAATAGTACAAGAACCCTTGAGGACATTCTTAATCCTAAAAATAATTAGAATCGAAATAATACAAGCTGTAACCACCTGGACAGCTGTACTCTCAGTTTAATAAACACCAACTAGGAAAATGATACTAAAATCAAAGGTATGACCAACGAAGGAGTAAATAAGTGACCGGCTCATTGGCCTACTTACTGTGGCAACATTAACTCACAATAAAATTATTATAAGCTATTAACTATGATTGATTTATTGAAGCTCTCAATACATTTGTCCCTTGATTGTTGAATGCTAGAAATTTTCTCTCACTAAGTGGTGACCAGAAAAGAAATAACAATTGGTATAATGAATAATATGACCAGTGAACTTGCATGCCAAGTCATCAGTTTTGACATTCACCATAGCATGAGTATTCAATATAGCGTCCTTTAAAGTGACCATAATGCACTAACAACAAAATATGGTAAAGTTTGACTTCACTTACATTTACATGATATACAGTTGGAAAACAATTACATTTACATGATATACAGTTGGAAAACAATTCCTAGTGTCATGACCAATATCTCAGGCTTTTTCAGTCTTACAAAACGGAAAGAAAAATCACTAATTTATTCATCTTATTATTTATTACTGTATCAAATCATCTGTAGGTCTACAGGTAAGTACCAGTTTTTTTGGGTACATAGTATGGTATGTATCAATTTACCTTGACTCACTTCCGCTGGAGAATTTCCAATAAGGCCACCAGCATCTGAAAATCGGATTCGAGTTGGTTCATACACCTAGATGCAAAAATAAAAATAAGGATTTGAAAAGATGCTTATAGTGATCATTTCAACTTTCTACTCTTGATATTCAATTAGAATTCTAGATCATACACAAATTGCTAACAGTAATGCATGCATAAAAGTTTGAAAGAAATACCAGCATAAACAGGAAAAAGTAAAGACAGAAACATGAACACAACTTCAAATAATCATGATAAACAGAGTAAGTTAAAACCAGCTTTAGTCAGAAACAGTGTTTGTCTATTATGGCTAAAATCAACTTTGAATCTTAAATTCTGATGCATATCATGTTGCCACTTCACTTGGTTTTTTTCTTAATGATCAAGAGTTAAGTTAAATTACTAGTACCTCATTATTTTCATTCAAATCTATATCAAGACATACAAACGAAGTCAACTTTAAATGCAACTCATGAATAAAATTCTAAGTGCTTCCAAAAGATTTAACTTGGACCAGACTTCTGATCTTCTGGTTCATAATGGAAAACGGGAAATTTCTTATTAAATACCAATACTATTGATAATGTGGACAAACCCGTTGACGAATACAGTCACCAACTCACTATTATGATACCACTATCAAAAATTTTTAAGCAACAATAACATTTGTTTAATGCGTAGCTTAAGATCCCAAAGAGAGAAATTACATCATAACCGAAAACGCTGAAATTCGATCTGAGCAAATGAGTTGCCATGCCAAATCCCATAGCTCCAAGGCCAACAAAACCAACCCGCTTCCCACTCTTAGAAGCAGTAATGACTTCAGATGCAAGTTGTTCAGGGTTATATGCATCTGCATTTGCAGCATCTGAAATTTTCACCCCATAAACTTTTTCCCAAATCTGTCATGATGTAGAACAAAAAAAAATTTATGTTAATATTGAAAGATAAGAGAAACAAAAGGCATGTAATGAAATCTGTGTCAATTACACACTAAGGATCTTATCAATACAAGGAACTATGGTTACAGTAATTACATAATAATATATAAAGAAAAATCAGCCGATTATTTTTCTATTTACATTATTTCCAATAGTAAAGAAAAAACACTACAGCTTCTAAAAACAATAACTTCTGATTGAACTACTCAAACAGATGTAAACGAAATTAACCTTAATCAATGTTGTGTCATCATCATCTTCATAACAAACATGTGAAACCCCTGAAAAAATGAATTTGCTAAACTATGTCAGCTGCAGGTGGGTTGCTTTTTATAAACTTGACATCTAATGAGTACTGTATAGTCTACTGAATTTCATACCATGAATAAGTTGTTGATGAGTTGTCGCCAAAAGTGGAAGTGGAAAAGTAAGTGACTTGGCCATAGCCAAAATTGTTTCCTAGAATAAAAGCAAACTCAATTACTGTCAAGAAATGTTTAGAAAAGAATAACAACAAAAAGAATAAGAAGTGTTTTGTATACGTTAATATTGAAAACGAGAATCAAATAATACGATAATGTGACTCTTTTCCAACTAAAAAGTTATAAATGATTACATCACCATGGAATAGCAATTCAAGGCATTAAGTTTACTTAAAAATGTAAATTAAATTTTTATCATAATTGTCAACAAACAATCTAGGCTAGAACTAATTTAGAGATTTTTAAGTAAAGAAGTTAATTTATGCTTGTTTACACTTATAAAAAATAAAAATGTCTTTTTAATATTTTCTCTCATCGACCACACTCTTTGAAATCAGTTAATTTCTACGAGGGTACTAAAAACCATTTTGCATTATAATTAGAAAATAGTTGGTTTTTTTCATATTCTAATTATTTCTAAAAGTTGTAACAAACATATAGCAAAATCTAAAAAGCAAATGTTATTTTAAAAAAGTAATTTTTTTTATAAAGCAATCTAAAACAAATGCACTTGAAGACAATAATTCATGCATGATATGACAAAGCATACATAGATTGGCATTTCTTCAAGACAATAAATTGATCCCTATAACTTATGTTCGATCAAGTCATCAATTGACATTTGTGTTAACTAAAGGACTTCCAACTGAATGGTTTCGAGCTCTTACTAACAAGTTGGGAATGATAGATTTTCACTCACTGTTTTGAGCAAGAAAGTTGAATTATTACTATTATTATTATATTTCTTAAAAAAGTTGGCACAGATCCAGACAGTTGTAAATTTGTAATATAGCTTAATTTCAGAAAATAGCAACAGTGATTAAGTATATATTATGTAAATACCTTTGTACATGGGAGTTAGTTCAAAAATAATGTTTCGATAATTTTTTTCTCCTTCCAATTGTTTTATATCTAATATAATCTAATAGACAATTCCCATTCAAAAAATTTCCTCCAGGTGAGGTCAGCAAAAACAATTTACAGTCCACAAAACTAGTCAAAACACTGAAAATATATGAATATTTAATTACTTCTGATTCTAAAGATCTTACCAATTCTTTAATCAAAGTGCTAAGAATTTGATGCTTAACCTCTCCCTTTAACAAAAGAGGAACATTATTCTTGAATACCCTGCAAAATAAATAAATCATCACCACCTTCAGATAATAGACAGGGATGGGCTTCAGTTAGAAAATATTAAACAAAATTGTACATGGCACGTTTTATTCATCAGCATTATATTTGTGCAAAACCAAGAACATATTTGTTTATAGACATCAAAGAATATTTGTGATAGCAAAAATCCTCCTTTTCAAAAATTTTTAGTCACTTTTCCTGCCTTCAAAAAACTTATTTTTCAAATAAACAAAAAAAAATGCAGTCCAAAGCATCAACAACTTATGTGAACGTGCAAGAACTTATTTAATATGAAGTTATCTGTATCATTATTTTTTTTATAAGATATCTGTATCATATTGACTAAACGCATGCCATGAATTTCCAGCGGCATTGGAAATTATATCATAGATTATCCATGGATGAATTCCTGCTTTTGCACCAAGAGAAAGAGCCTCCACTGAAGCAATGAAATGAATCCCTTCCAGCATCATAGAGACCATTTTAACCTTACTGCAATGAAAAATAGTGGTAAATATTTTAAAGTAAAAACACCCAACAGAACACAACATTGTATAACAGTAACTTTTTTGTGAACGTTGACAATATAAACTTAGGATTATTATCTTAGTAAAGCATGAAGCATGTAATTTTGCAATATTGTTTGGGGGGTAGGGGGCTCTGCAAGGCATGGTCATATAGAACTGGTGCATTTAAAGATTTTTACATAATGAAAAAACTAGGCTTAGCAAGAGCGAGAAGGGCACCTGCCACCACCAATTTCACCCTCAAAGCTGAACAGCTTTTCACACATTGCTGTCAACAAAAAGCAGATATTAACTAATATGAAAAGAAAAAGAAAAAAAAAATATACTCATCTTTATGGCATATCATGTCTGTGTAGTGTATAACTAAACAGGTCTCAAAACTTTACCTGAAAGAAAAGGCCGTACTCTTGCAATGGCATCTGTTCTTCCAGATGATACAATCTACGTAGTACAAGCAACAATAGTCAATGCAAGATAGAATAATTAAGCAGTTGAGGAAAAGACGTTCAACATATTATACTTAAATATACCAATGTTAAGATAATAACTTACAGTGACTTTTCCATTCAAAGCATCCGACCTCCCATAAGAGGCATATGCGTCAACAACATAGGCTATCTTCTGAATTTCTACAGGATAACAAACACGGTTACTTTTGGGCAGTAAACTCCTATAACTGAATTCCCAAATAATCAAAAATTTGAAGATATCACTCCAGAACACGTATACATTGACTGTGCAATGGATATAGTTGATAGATTAGAAAAAAAAATGGTAACAAATTCCTATCAGCATTTGTATTTGTTAATTGCAATATGAAAGAAAAAAAATAAAAAGAAAGTAAGAGACAAGCTTCCAAACTAAGAGTGTGCACTCTAGACTCCCAATTGCGAAAGTAAACTTCCTCATTCCCTCCTGATATAATAGACTCAGTCTGGTACCACCTTCTCTCTTTGTAACTAACTCTTCCCTCTTTTCCTATTTTCCACCTAAGATGACTCTAAGGCAGGCCCTGGAAATTGGGGCCTTCGGGAATAGACCTTAACATTGTTTTGTTTGACTTAAGCTGTAGAAAACACATAATGGTATTAACAGATGCATCATATTGACGTACAAAAATCTGATAGCTTCATATCCTCAGATATTTAACTAACATGAGATCTGCTAAAAGAATAAGCATGATTTGTTTTTTGAATAAATAAGCATGATTTGTGAGGAATCCTTTTATAAAGAATCATGCATTTTAATTAACCAAAAACATAGAAGGCATATGTTACCTTCCAGGTCTTTCTCCAGTTTATGGAGAACTGATGGTAATATGGTGGAACGAAGAATAAGAACTGTATCTGGTTTTAGACCTGCAAATTCAAAAAAAATGATTATTTTTTACATGAACCAAGATCCTTAAAATAAAAAATGTACAATGCTATAAAGCTCCACAGAGACCTTTCAAAGCACCCTCATCCCCAAAAATTAGATCATTAATCTGATCCGTGTGAGATATAAGGACAACTAAAGCAGCTACACCTGCAAGTGAGAAAAAGATATGCATTATTGGAGATGATGGCAAAAATAATATTCCATTCATATTTTGGAGAAGATGACAAACCCAGTTAAAATTGTAATAGTTAATCTAACACTTATCTTTCTCTACATGATGTTTAGTTATTAGCTGCATAGTTAATCTAAGACATAAATTATTAAATTTGAATGATATCATATCTTACAACTATTTTAACTCAATTTAAATGGCCTACTGCATCAAACCAGGGCAAAGGTTGTCAAACCGAGTAAAGCATAACTTTGGTTTATGAAATAGTCAGCCAATATAGCTGAAATATCAATTACCTTTCCCTGCTTCTGAAGGGCTTGCACATCTAATTCCTCCAAGCTTTACAAGTTCTTCAATGATGGGATCACTTATCTACAGAAAAATTTATTTCAATTCAAATTTTTTTTATTAATAATAACAATTTTTTACACCCTCTTAATTATCACTCTCACATTTTTTTTACTTTTTACTGATTACTACTTTTTTGAGTAATTTTGTGAAATATAACATTTTATTTCAAAATTACTAAAATATTTCATTTAAGTAAAAATTTATAAGATTAAAAAATAAAGATAATATAAAGTAAAATTTATATAAATTTATTTTATTAAATTATAATTTAAATATATTGTCTCATTTCATTTAATAAAAATATTTCAAAATAAGCATTAAATTTAAAAATTCAATATCCTGATTTACAGATAAAATATGTAAAGTGATAATTATTTTAAGATGAATAATTTAAAATAAAATAACCCTTAAATGAAGGATCAGTAAATATATATAATTAATCCTTTCATCTTATTTTTCACTAAGATTTATTTATCAATAATTGAATAATTATTTATTGAGTTTTTTGACAAAACTATTTATTGAGTTTAATAGTTATAGTGATACATTTATTACATGTGTAAGTTAGTTTTTTTTTTAATAGAAGTATAAATTAGTTTTACACTTATATTTAATGAGAGCTCTTTATTTTGTTATGCCATATTGTCAATTTTAAGATGCAGTTACGAGACTAACGCAACATGGCAAAACAATATATTTTCATTAGATATTAATTAATGTAAAATTAATTCTAAGTAAGAGTTTGTTTGGATGAAGAGTTTATGGAAGGGGGAGAGAGGAGGAATTTTTTTTCTTTAAATTAAAGAAGCTATTTAAAATGTTTCTAAAAATTATTTAAGTGTGATTAAAATGCTAAATTATCATTTATTATGTTATTTTTTCAAAAAAATTAAAATCTAAAATATATATAACAAAATATAAATTTATCCCTGGGGACTCTCTCCATGACTCTATCCATACATATCTTAAGTAAATGTGCATATCCTTTAGATACATGTTTATTTTACTAACACTTCAAAATCTCTAACTACTAGAATCAAAATTATATTATAATTTTTGCCTAAAATCGTCGAAATTGTTCAACATTCAAAGCGACAAAAAATCAAACAGAACACACGCATAGCAGAGCAAAAACTGAACTTGATTTGCAATGAGAGAGAAAAAGGAACCTCGAAAGCTTGAACAGCATATCCATGGCGAAGAAGCGAAGACGCCATCTCTAATCCTAATTCATCCAATCCAACGAACCCGATCACTCTCCCTGACTCCATTGCTAAACCTTGCGATTCCAATTTAGGAAAATCAAACAAAAACTCAACAATCTCAACACTTAATTAAATCAATTAATACTTCAACAATCTAAATATATAAATACATAGAAATAGAGAGATTATAAAGAATAAAGTAAAAATGAAATTAAAATTTGTTAGGATGAGTTAAAGGAAGGAAGTTGCAAAGAAATTACGGTTACTGATTTCGATTTTGTGTTCGTCCAAATCGTGCTCGTGCAGAGTGTGGATATTTTTATATCTTTTTTATAATAAGTGCAGAGTGTGTACGCAATTTCAAAAAATGCGCAATAATAATGGTTTTGTTTTGTATGAACGTACACTCACTCTTTCACTCTACGACTTATTAGTTTAGTGGTTTGATCCCAGATGTAATAAAATTTCTAAATATAACTTTCAACTCTTATTTTAATCTCATATTTCAAATCTGAATGTATAGTGTTTATTGAAATGTTTGAGAATAACTCATTTAATTGGTATTTTATTTTAAATAATCGGTTTATGGAGATTATAATTAAATTCAACGATGTCTTAGTTTTATAAATTATTTATCAACACGTGATTGAATCGATCATGTCAAATATCATACATATAGTCGATATGAGCAAATATCAACAAATATTTTTTTTGAAGATAGATGAGATCAAAGAAGACAAATCTTAGTTCATTCTTTAAAGAAATTAGTCTGATCGTTAAACTTAAATTTTTGGTTAAATAATTTTGGATTAACTTCTTCATTATTGACAAATCACTAATTAATATTGTATTAAATTTTAAATACAATAAATAAAAAGAACAAAATTTTCTTGTATAAATGACAATTTAAAAAAAAAATAAGTACATTATTTATTTTTTTATATTATAAAGAATAAATCATTATTTTAGTTTAGCATTATCACATCATTAGTTTCATCTCTTACTCAATAAAAAACTTAAATTAGTTTATCAGTTATTGAAACTATACTTTAACTAAAAAAAAAAATTAATCTTACTACCAATTTTATCCCTACTTACTCAAATACAAACATGAAAATAACACGTCATCTGTGAAATAATCGTCCGGAATTAGTAAATTAACGGTGGTTTATCCTACTCTGAAATAGGGTGGAAGATCTTATCCATCTCATGATGAGTCATCCATGCTCATTTGCTCGTCATACATCTGTAGCAGCTATTCATTACACGGAACCTAGCGCATTTTAGTTTAATTTGCGTACTAGACTTGACTTTATTTATTTTATTTTACTTTTACATTTTTAAAATCCAAAAATCTATTATGTACTCTCCAAAAAAATTTAAAATACAAGTAAGTTATATCTCTTCATCGTTAAAAATTTGATTAAATTTGAAAACTTCAAATATAGATTTTTAATTTTTTCTATAAAATAATATTTTTATTTGATTTTAAATAGTATTTATTAATATTTAACAATGACAAATATTTTGTTTTCTAATAAGGTTATGGAACTATTTGTTCAAAAAATAAACATTCTTCTTACTTTTTTTGAAGTATATAATTTTTATATCAACTAACTCAATTTTGATATGATTTTGTGAATTATTCCCTAAAAAATAATTTTTGTAAATGACCTCCAAATTTTATAAATAATCATTTTGATCATATATAAGAAAATTGAACTTTCGACGATAGTGAGTATAACAAACTAAAGTTTAGTAGATCAGAAGACCAACCATTGTTTTTTTATACTAAAAACATATTCATTCATTCAAATTAGTAAAAATTACATCAATCGAAAATAATATAATTCGAAGTCACTAAAATTAAAAATGATGAATTTGCGAATAAACTCACAACATACAGATTCATAGTATAGAACGACAAAACGTTTACAAATGTGGCAAAGCCTACGTATATGATAAAATTAAAATATCTAGAATATCCATGCATTCGGAGCTCAACATTGATAACGCCAAAATCATTGACTACATCTGCACTTGATCGAAGTTGATTAGCCGATCTGAATTAAATGAACACCGCAACAAAACATGAAATCAAAACAATGCGCTAAGACGACGAACAAAATAACATCGCATTTCGATGACCAAATCACAAAAAAAAACGAGAAAAAAAAACTAGATATATGTGAGAACCACTTATTTGAATAAATGTAGAGAAAAAAAAAACTGAGTAAAATAGTGTGATTTCAAACCAATAATAGCCTTAAACAACCCCCTCTAATAGAAAAAGAAGAAAAAAGACCTAAAGAAAAATGGTTGTGAGTCGCTAGGACCGACCATTGTTGATAAATAGATCACTTCAAACTTTTAATTTTTATTCTTTTTTTTTTAACACTTTTTATATTTGTTTTAATCTAAAACTTCTATTATTATATTTGTTCCACCATTAAAATTATTTATAAAAATTGATAATTGTTTGTATAAGTTAGACTATACAATTTACGTAGAACAATGCAGACCCGTGCGAATACATTAGTATTTTGTTAGTTGACAATAAAAAATAAATCAATTTTGCTACTTACACCATCTTGTTTGCTAGTTACACCCTATTAATGTTTTTTTTTTAAATTAAATACCTAAAATGCTCTTTCATCATTCATACTTTTAGAACCCATATTTATGTCTTTTCTTCGTCCCTTACCTCATATTTCACCCTATTTCACACCCCATCTGAAAAATCAGTAAAAAAAATGTAATAAATAAATAGAAAGAAGTATGAAGGAAATTGCAAAAGTCACCAATGATAACAGATACACAAATTGAAATCACGTACATACGCAAACTGAAACTGCGTAAATGTATGTGAAACTAATCCACGTAGAATTTCCATTTTGTACAAGCTACGTGAAGTAAAAGTCTAATAACCATATACAATCTCAGTTTACGTACTTATACGTGAATTCGATTCACGTATGTGATTATGATTAGAGATGACAAAAAATTCGTACCACAAATATTTGCAAATAAAATATGCGATGGGTATAAGACAAGTAGCTTAATAAGTATTCACATATACTTAAAAACATGTCAAATAGTCATTAAGAGGATATTTGCATGGATATAGATAAAGTACATATATTCTTCATGTATATAGATAAAATACAAATATCAATTTTATCCAACAGATAGAGTAGCGAAATAGTACTATCTATACCTATAAATACCTATTGTCATCCTTACTTGTGATTCGAGTTTTGAACACATTTTAAAACCTATGTGAACTCAATACACATAAACATGAAACACATGAGAATATACACCTAAAACATTCATAGCAATTAACATATACATATAGGAATTAACGTAAACACATGTAATTGAAAGAATTAAAAGAAACACAGAGAATTTAAAAACGTAAATAGAGAGAGAGAAAAGAGAACAGAGAGAGAGAAAAAAAAGAGATGAAAAAACAAAGAGAATCTAAAATCTGAAAAGTGTTATTGGATTCTTTTGTTTCTACAAGTTCGGTAAATGGAGAAAGAAAAAAAAAACACAAGAGAAATGGTGAAAATGAGAGAAGAAATTGTTTTGATCAAATGAGTGAATTTGATTTTATAATAAGGGTGATTTAGTCATTTACTTCTATAAGAGGGTGTAACTAGCCAACAAGGGGTGTGTGAGCAGCAAAACTGAAAATAAATTTGCAGACGCTGCCGCTTTGGTCTTGTATCAGAAACAAGTTATAGTCACACGGGACACAACTCGCCGGAAATCGTTGCCGGAGTTTTCGTCGTCCGCCGGAAACGGTTAGAAAGTCCAGGTTCTCATCTTTCTCCTTTCTTTTTCGCATTTTCCTTCCCCTATCCATAGCGCGTGCTAGGATTCAATTTCACCGCGATATTTTGCCCTAAAAAATCACACATTATTACATTTCGTTTATTTATATTTTCAGTTTATGATAGAATAAATTTCACTTTATGAAAACAGTTCCAATTCCTCAATGAAGTGTTCCGATGAAGAAAACGAAGGAGTCAATAATAATCACACACCTAAAGAACTTCCTCGTTTATCATCTAACGGTGCAAAATTTGTTGATGAAGTACTTAACGGTGCAAATCAACGTTGTTTAGATAATTTCCGAATGGATAAACAAGTATTCTACAATTTATGTGATATTCTAGAGACCAAGGGTTTATTACGTGACACAAATAGAATCAAAATTGAAGAGCAATTAGCTATGTTTATGTTCATTATTGGACATAATTTACGGATTAGGTCTGTTCAAGAATTGTTTCATTACTCTGGCGAAACTATTAGTCGTCATTTTAACAATGTTTTGAATGCAATTATGTCAATTTCGAAGGATTATTTTCAGCCTCCTAGCTCGGATGTTCCGTTGGAAATCTCTCAAGATCCTAGGTTTTATCCATATTTTAAAGTAAGGTTGATGTAAATTAGTTTTTGATAAGCATGGTGTTCTAGGCCCTGTTTGGATAAACAACTTATTTGATAGCTTATAGCATAAGCGCTTATGTATAAGCTATTTTTATTTTTATAACACAAGGTAAAATAAAATCAAACTATTTTTATATAGGCTATAAGCTGTTTTCTGAAGCTATCTTGGATAGCTTATGAAAATTAGCTGAAAATGGTTTATGAACATTTCATAAGTTGTTTCTACTCATAAGTGCTTATGCCAATAGGTAAGCTCAAATAAGTCAATCCAAACGGGTCAATTAGTAGCTATGCCTCTATAGCATAGTAGATTTTCAATAAATTGTTGATGTTCTGTAATACGCTATTTAATATAGAGCAGTGTTGTCAATCGCAAATTGCAAAAAATAAAATAGTGGTTTGTTCAAATTTCACAATGTTACACTGCTATCGCATTGCTGTAGCTGATATTTGGCAACACTTTGTTCCAAGTCGCGTATCGCAAAATAATAACCGTTTGTTAAAATTCCGGTATGCTATAGCTGTTGTTTGACAACACTGGTACAAAGTTTTGTCAAATAGAAGCTATAGTGGCACTATAGCACTATAGTGTAGTGGAATTTGAATAAATCGCTATTTTCTATGATCCCCGATCGACAACATTGGTCTCACTTTTTTTATTACTCTTTAATAGGATTGTGTGGGAGCAATTGATGGTATATACGTACCTGTGACAGTTGGTGTAGATGAGCAAGGACCTTTCCGCAATAAGAAAGGGTTACTTTCACAAAAGGTTCTGGCAGCATGCTCATTTGACCTCAAGTTTTGTTATGTTTTAGCTGGCTGGGAAGGATCAGCTACAGACTTACAAGTTTTTAATTCAGCAATCACTAGAAGGAATAGATTGCAGGTCCCTGAAGGTAATACTTATCTGTAAAATATAATTATGATTTGGGTAGCAATAGTGTTGGAGTTCCTTCTCTTGACAAATGTTGGGTTACCTGATGTTATGATGTTCTCTCTGAATCTGCATATGTACATTAATTTGGTTTGAAAGATAAAATAAAAATCACTGGATCACTTTTTATCACCTATCCTTTAAATGTAATGAATTGAAGTTATATTTTGATTATTTAGTTGTCAACTTTTATCTGGATGTAGTTGTAACTTGTAAGAGATTGATATTAGTAGATGCAATGTCACTTAGGTGACTAACATGGAGTTAATATGAAAAGATTGCAATTATTATTGTTAAATTTAAGATATAATTGAAACAAACAAAACTTGTGCAACAAGCTTGATGCCAATTTAAGGGACAACTAAATTAGTTGTTCCCAATGATTATCATATACTTATAACTCTTAGTTCAAATATTGGATTAAAACATTTTTTATGACACAGGTAAATACTACCTGGTAGACAACAAGTATCCGAATGTGCCAGGTTTCATTGCTCCATATCCCAATACTCCTTATCACTCCAAGGAATTTCCCAATGGTTACCGCCCACATCATGCATGTGAACTATTTAATCAACGGCACTCATTGTTACGAAATGTCACCAGTCGAACTTTTGGGGCTTTAAAGGAACGATTTCCTATATTGACGGCTTCTCCTTCGTACCCATTACAGACACAAGTAAAGTTAGTGGTGGCAGCTTGTGCGTTACACAATTACATTCGTGGGGAGAAACCAGATGACTGGATTTTTAAGACGTACGAAAAGGATGCATCATTTACAATGGAAGAATCACTACCCCCATTAGAGGTGGAAGTACAACCAAAGTCGGATTTTGAGACCCAGTCACAGTGTCTTAGTTTTAATGCTGAAGAAATTACACTTGGTTCACAATTAAGGGACTCTGTTACAACTGAAATGTGGAATGAATTTAACCATAATTTTCCCCCCATGTAAAATTTCTTTAATTTTAGTTTATGTTCTCAGGTTAGGTTCTATAGGAGACTGTAGATTTATAATCTGATGGTGTACATTGGCATTTTGTTCATAAAACAGAAGCATGCTTGTTGATCACATCTCTTAGGCCTTTAACTTTTATTTGGTAAGGATGAGCATGATAAGGATATTGTTTATTCCTGCAGTTTGGGGATAATTTAAAATACTGAGCTTGAGTTTGGTATACAGGAATGTCTTGACTGTAGGGAAGCCGAATTCGTCAAAAACAATTCAGAGAGCTCATCACAAATACAGAGCTCATGTGGCAGACCATCATATTTATTGTATGGTTCAAGCTCTGAAAATGTATACTTAGTGTATAGTATACTCAACCAATCTCTCCATGGGACCATTATACAGAAATATGCTGGTATAGATAACTTGCATCTGTGACATTAAATGCAAGGGAAACTGAGGGTACAAAGACAGTGAAATGACTTGGCCTGCAAGGTTAATCATATGTTGTGCCAATTTGGATTCAGTCTTTTTGTGGTGCCACTTTGGATTCAGTCTGGTAGAATATATGATATTTCTCAATTTTCTTTGTTGGATTTTCTTATGGCAATCCATGAACTTCAAAACATTTTAAATTTGGAAAAGTCTAAAAACAGTAAACTTTTCATTCACTATGAATAAGGTATATGTGTACCAGAAACATTTCACATGAAACCTAAACACCCTGTTGAACTGTAATGTTGAAGATAAACCACAAACCCACCATGAGTTTAGTCTTAAAAAACCACCAAATTTTATATGTAAAGATTTTTTAGTAACTGGGGGAAAGTGTAAAACATGGCCCATCAATTTTTCTCATTTTATGAAATTCCGTTGCGATCTATATTGTTTAACCCTCTATTGTATGTTTGCCATCTCAAAATAATTTTAAAAGACATTCATTACTGAATACTCAACAACAATGTGAACCACTTTTACAATGTTATTCAATAAAATATCACAACATATTATTTTTAAAATAATTTAGTTAATAGTTAAGATTTGAGAAACTATGAGATTTGATTGGATGACATTGCAAAATTATAAATATTATCAATGCATATCTATTAATCTCGCAATGTTAAAGAAGTTGTGAGCTATTATTCAGTGAACTTATGCTCCTATTACTATAGCCATTAGATTAGCTTCTATCTTTCAAGAGCTTTTCTAAAAAAAATTAAAATATAAAAATTAATTTTAATATCTACAAAATGCTGTGTTATTTACAAAACTCATAGTTGTTGTAATCTTTTAAAAAAAAAAAAAAAATTCTTCTTTATTCCATAAATGATTCATGAGAAGTTTATGTGACTAATGCATTAAGTAAGTAAGCATTTATACCCCTTTTAGTTGGGTCATGTAGATAATGTACTATTAGTTGGGATATTACATCATGTGATCATAGTCCTTTTCAACCTAACTTTAGCTTAAATTGAAGATTTTGAAGCATCGTTTTCGTTTAATTTACTTACATCATGCTTGAATTCGATGAAAAATAGATGGTAGATAACTATAAATTTAAGAATTAAAATACCTTTCCAACTTGTTTAATAAACTTTTTTTTAAGACCTTGTTTAATAAATTCATACATTAAAGTTTTTAATTCCTCTTATAAATGAAAAATAATGAAATGACAAACAGTCTCATATCTTAGAGTTTGATTAGATATAATATTCAACAATCAATCACACAAAGTTGCATCATTATATTATATTTAATTAATTCTTAAATAATTTAAATTTTGTATTGATTTTACCTCAAACTGAGATCCAACAAATCATGAGTACTTAAAAATTTACTAGGTAAATACATATTTAAAATTAAAGCAGTTTTTTCCCCTCAATCAAACAGCATATTTTTCACTTTTTTTTTTCTTTCTTTTTTCACATGCTCTAACAATTAAAACCTTCAGCTTTGTTACATTTTTAACTTTTTAAGTCATCATTAATTTATCATCCCTGATTCCATTTCTCAACAATAGATCTTAATATTTAATAGTATATTGGATCTGGTCACTCTTTAAAATTAAATATTTGCTTACATCAACGTTTCTTCTGGGCATAATTAATATTTCAGAGTTTATTATTAAATTGATCTCTTTAACATTTACTTGAAACGTATTATAATGGTTCATATTTTATTAATTATTTTTTCAACAATTTAAAAATTTATTATACAACACAAATATTAATATTTCAAAATGTCATTATTAAATTGATATTTATAACATGTCTTTTTAGTCTTAACTCATCTGACAAATATATGTGTCGGGTTTAAATTCGAGATATCAAATTTATATGTAAATTTTTTATAGTACTTATATTTTATTTGTAGACAAAAAATAACCGTTGTTAAAGCATGTTATAGTGTTTTAATTTTTACTTAATTGCACATGCTGTGGTTGTATTCTTCTAGTTTATTAGTAAGGGATTTTTGCAACTTAATTTGTTAATGTCTAAAAGGTTTCACCCAATGTTTATCAAAAAATGAGGCTATCTATCATTATCATTCTTTTGACGAGATCTATCACTATATATAGTAAATTAAATTTAATAAAAAAGTATTAGAATAGATAATTGAATCTCTAGACATGGAATCATAAGCTGGATTAAGAAATATCAATTTCTTAAATGAATTTTCATATGATTTTTTTCCTAATTACACACTTAAATGTGTGAAACACTCTTCACCTAAACTATCTAATAATATTTATCATTTCAATCATCAACTATCTAATAATATTTATTATTTCAATCATCAAATTTTACGTTCAAACATTATTTTTTTATATACTTATTTAACACTTTATTTTATCTTTATCATTATCTTCGTCTTCGTATCACATCACCAATATATTACCAATATATTAGATCTATGTAAAATAAGATTTAGATGTACATGAATCATTTTCCTTCAAACATAGTGCATTCCTTTTTCATGGATCCCCCAAATATTTCTCTGTCATCCATCCATTCACCCACAAACTTTTTTTTTTTGGAAATATTCACTCACAAACTTTGATTGATTAGTACATATAAAACCACAAACTCAACAAATTCATATTGCCACTCACTAACCAATCCCTCTTCCCCAAAACCTCTAAAACACCCCAAAATCTCTCTCCTTCTCTCTCACACACACTCACTACAAATTCACAGCACAACAATGCTAGATCCAGCTACTGATTTGGTTCCACCACCATCATCACCCTCCATCTCTTCCATTTCCTCTTCTGATCTTGACACTGAGGTATCAATATTCAATATTCAATAATCAATTTCAAAACACAAATTTCTCAAAAATTATACTTTTTTTTTCCCATCAATCAATAATCAATATCATCAAACTCACACATACATACACAAATATCTCAAAAAAATTAAATTTTTTTTCCATCAATCAATATCATCAAACTCACACATAAAAAAAATACCCTTTTTTTGCAATCAATCAACTTGATCATTTTTTTGACACCCCAAAATTTCAAGAACATAAATTTTCAATCTTTTTTCACTAATTAATTTAAAAATCTAATTTTTTTTTATTTGGGGTTTGTGAATTATATATAGTCTACTGGATCATTCTTCCATGACAGAAGCACAACATTAGGGACACTAATGGGAGTGAGTTTTCCGGCCATTGCATTCAGAGTTCCATCACAGCACCGGGACTCACTTTCCGGCACCGGAACTATCGCCGGAGGATCCAAAAATACATCTAACAAGAAGAAGAAAAGGACCGCCGCCGCCGTGGTGGCGGCGGAGCGGCGGAGAAGGTGGTGGAAGCTTTGTAGGGATGGAGATACCAGGCCAGCGTCTCTCGGAGATTTTCTGGAGGTAGAACGGCGGTTTGGCGACGGCGCGTTTTACGACACGGCGGCGGAGCTCGAAGGAATGGTGGTCGGTAATCATCAGAGGAACGGCGAGAGGGTGCTGTTTGCTGATGGGAGAGTACTTCCGCCGGCGGAAGATGTTGGCGGCGGAGATTCGCCGGCGGATAATCTTTGTAATAGGTTTCCGGTATCTCTCGCCGGAATATGCAGCGGCGGTGCCGGGTAGGGGTATTATTGAAATATTATATTTTTTCCATGAAACAAAATGAAAATTAAAGTTTTTGTTTTTTAAATGAATTAAAAATTTTGTTGCTTTATTTGTTTTTTTATCTTAATTTTTTTGGTTAATTTTTGGAGTTTGTTTGGTTGTTACTTAATTGGCAGATTAAGATTCTTTTTTTCTTGTGATTTAAGTGCAAAAAGCATGGTTTGGCTTTTACCTTTTTGTTTTTCCTTTTTCTTCTTTTGATGGAACCGTGTATATGGTGGTGGTCCACATTATGATTATGATCATGAAAGGTAAAAATATCAAAATGATTAATGAAATGAAAAATATCAAAATGATTAATGAAATGAGGATGAGTATCATATTTTGGTTGTTTATTTTTTCCTTGACAAAAAGAGATCTATTTCATTTTAAAATAGATTATAAGTTGGCATATCAAAGTGAATATTCAATATTATATAAGTGAGAAAAGATCTATATTCTTATATACTTATTATTTTAAAATTTTAGATAAAAATGTGAACCGTTATGTTCAAATTACTTATATAATTACTTTTAATTCAATATTGTGATCATTTGGCACTTTTGTGACCCATCAATATAAAATACAAAAAAAAAAAATTGAGTAAACATTATTTGTGGCCACCTTTTCAAAGGTAACACCAACCATATTGACTTCTCTCTTCACAAAAGCAAAATAGGGTAAATTGGTTTTATTTTTGTTGGATTCGAAAAATATCTAAAATATATTTTGACGTGGTTGGATGTAATTGAACATAATTAAATGTCTTAAAAATTAAATGTAATTTCAAGTTTTTGATGTAAAAATATAATTTAAAATTAAAATTTATCATTCAATTTACTTTAATGTTAATGTATTTAAATATAAATTATTTTATATTCAACAATTTTTAATTAAAATCAATTTTTATTATTATAGATCACACTCATTATAAGTTAGCTACAATCCAAAATCAATGGAAACAAACTCAGATTTGCTTGGTTGAAGATATATATTTTGCAGTGATTGGTCACAATCACATGCTTCATTTATGCCAATATTCAATGAATAGTGAAACGATAATTAGAAAAAGTGAAATGATAATTAGAAACAGATTTTTTATTATTGATCACAATCAACATCCAGGTTAGTTTGCAAGTAAAAATTTGATACTATTCTTACCATACAAGTAATATATTACCTTAAGCTTATGCAATATTTGATTTTAAGTTGATTTTATCAAATTTGTAATTTAGTTGTTCCTAAAAGAAGAAACATATCAAATACATTACTAAGTCTAAGTGTTTTATTTTTTATTTTTTATATTACAAATAAGCGCTTTATATAGCAGTAAAAAGTTACTCCTCTGTTTCATTTTATTTGTTGTTTAAGATAAAAACATTAATCATATTCTTTTTTAAAGCAAAACACATTTTTAAACCAAAATGCATACAGTGTAGCATGAGTTAAATAGAAAAAATAATTAATATTGAATAGGCTAAGGTGCCAACAAATAATAATTTATAGTACCACAAAAAAATAATTAATATTCGGCAAAATACCTTATGCATTTCTTTAACTTAATTTTAGATAACAATTTAGTCATTTATTTTTTGTCTCTTGATTTAGTCATTTATTAAATTTTAAGTAACAATTTGATCATTTATGTCTTAAAATGTCAACAATATTATCATTTTTTTTACATAAACTCAAAAAATTCATCAAAATATTCAAACAAAACCCATTAAATTAATTATCATCTTTAACATAATCCAAATTTTCATCAAATTCATAACTCAAATCTTCAAATAAACTCATATTTCCATCTCCAACAACATCAAATAAAGATGAAGATGTGAATTTATTTGAATATTTGAATTATGAATTTGATAAATATATGATTTAAAAAAAAATTTGATAATGAATTTTATGAGTTTTGTTTTAAGATTTTGATGAAATTTCTGAATTTTTGTATAAAAAATAACATTATTGACATTTCAAGACATAAAAAATCAAATCATTACTTAAAATAAATAAAGAACAAAATCACAAAAAAAAATAAATAAATGATCGAATTGTTACCTGAAATCAAGTTAACACCACATGAGGTATTTTGCCTTAATATTCTTTTGATAGTTTAAAATAACAAATAATTCAAGACATATTTGCAAATTGTACACTCTTCTTTTGGTTGTAGTCACACAAAATTTCAAATAATAAAGTAACAAACAAATGCTATATGACATAGGTGTTTAAGAAATTAAAACTACTATAAATTTAAGAAAACATTATTTGAATAATTGAATTACCGAAAAACTATTATAACTTGTTGAAAAACAAAACTAATAAAGTGACAAATTTAATGAATATAATTTTTTCATATGATTGATATAAAATTGATTTTATTAATCAACAATGGTTGGTGATGGTGAAATACGCTACAATATTCTGGATCAAAGAAAAATTATTGAAGTTAATTTAATTATAATACATAGAAATATAGAGAAGAAAAGGTGCTCTAAAAATTGTGGCCATTTACATTCTATCCAATACTCTAGATAATTCCATGAAGTGCACATACACACAAAATTGTGTCTTCATTGTTTCTTCTAATTAGTCGTAGACCCATGCAATGTAAGTGCATTCATCAATTATATTTCTCTGTAAACGATAAACTTTAATATAGTATTAAATTATGGGAAAATAACAGACTCTAGTTCTCCTGATCACTCAACTCGTTAACTCTCTCCTACACCTAACCTACTATTTAACCAACTTTATATCACCTATTTTGAAGATTATTAACTTAAGTACAAATAATACAAACTTAAAAAGGTATTAAAATGTACATGAAAAAAGAGTCAAAACATAATTATGATATACAACAATTCATAGTCAACATAAAATTGTTATTTATTATTTTACATAATTATTGTTGCCATTATAAAACTTGTGATGCCTCTCTAGAAGATAGCTCATGGATACCTCCTTACTAATGAGGAACGCCACAAGGGTAGCATGACCCACGATTCTTTATGTCCTAAGATGTCATTTTGTCCCAGAATCCATTATGATATGTGTCAATCAAAATTATCTAATCAAATTGAGAAACTTTCTTTGAAGTCGCCTTATGAGCTCTATGGAAAGATAGAAATAATCTTGTTTTCTCTCATAATACAGACATGAGAGATGATTTAGCCTCTATATGCATACCATTCATTTAGAATTATCTAATCCTTGCAAATCAGATCACTTTTACAATCAAAATTTTGGCATTCCTTAATGCTAATAATTAATTACCAATGCATAGAAATTTATTTAGAAAAATTTGAAGAAACGGTACCTAACGCCAGAAGAGTAACAAAGTTGAGAGGAACAATGTAAGAGTACCTTCTTATCTACCCATTTGGTTTGTTGATTCTTCTCCTACTACAGCAAACGAATAATTGGTTACTGAAAGAAGAAAACAATGAAGTAGGAGAGGGAGTCTCCTTGTAAGAGAGTTTCATTTGCAGAAATACAAAATCAATGAAAAGAAAAATGTAAGAGGAAAGCATCAAATAAATTCAAATTCAATTTTTTAATGAAAGAAACATGCTTTGTCTAGTTGTATTGGTTACTTGATCTAAAAAGTGTATTAGTACCTCTTTGAGTAAAACTTGTGATAAAATTTTAAAGGTGGCTATTGTGCAGTGTTATCAGTTGCGGATCACGGAAAATAATGCACCGCAATAGCAGCTATTTTGACAACACTTTTTACTAAACAGCGTATTGCGGAACAATAACAATTAGTTCAAATTCCGCTATAGTAGCTATTTGACAACACTGCTATTGTGCGATTGACACATGGAAAAAAATGCTTTTTGTGAGCATTGTAATTTGTGTGTATATTATAGAGAAAGAGAAAGAGATAACCTGTGTTATGAGAAGTTGCATTCAATATTTATCTAGCACACTAAACAATTTATTTTTAAGGAAGGTAGCTGCAACATCATTTGAATCATACAGAAAAATCAGCCAGAAATTATATCTTATAAATCATTATATCAATTTTTTATATAGAACTACGTTTCTTCTGATCCTACATTGATAACAGTTATCAGAATTGAGAATTCTAACTGTACATTTATATTGTGAACAATGAAATCAACATATCTGCCAGCATGAGCATGTACACAACAAAAAGGTATATTCAATATGCAAAACTGTGATATCCAAAACATAGGGGGAAAGCTAAGCAAAATACAAACTTATTAAAAAAACTAAAAAAAGGACACAGAATTAATAAATTATTAGAGGACAAGAGAGTAGATTAGAAATAGTAGCACATAGAACCTTCATGCCATTGTCATCATTGTATTATAAGAGGGATATAAATTTACAAGCATACAAAAATAATATCTCAACTACATAAAAGATCCTAGAAACAATTGATAGGCAGCACATCAGAAACATATTTGCCAAGGTAAATGTATAACAATGATATGATATATAGACAATAATTTCACCAATGGAAACAACCAAATGCTAATATAAGTTCAAAAACATATGTATTGGGCCCAACTTGCCTAAGAATCGCTGGCAGAATTGTAGTCCAGTTTTTCTAACCGAAAAGAAACTTGCATTGCTAAACATTTAGACATACCATCACAAGCGTAAATCTTGGTGTAGTGTAGTCGATGTATCTCAGTAGGATTTACCATTTGTATTTAGTACAGACCTCAAGCAATCATTTCTTGATGCAGTTCCTCTACCTTATCAGTTATCAATATCGCCTGTTATTTTTCTAAATATAAAGCTGCTTCTTCATGGAACAAACCTTAGAATAGTCCATTGGTTATGGTGTTATGTGATGTCTTTCAGACAATCAAAAGATGCTGAACAATCTTTTATGCAATCATCAACCTTTGACCTATGTATAAACCATCAATGAAAGAATAGGCGCCAATCAAAACAGATATCTTTTCGATATTGTAATGAATTAAAGCAGTCATCTTGTTAAGATGCAGGTTTTTGCAAAAACCATCGAACAACCTGTACCATAAGTTAGCTCTCATGCATATGGATTCTCCTAGATTTACATATTAGCCTGAGCCATTAATTAGAAAACTATGATTTTATAGTATCGAGAATCATATAGTTGTGACACATATCTTTGAAGAGATTCACAACTTCATTCGTTCTTTTGCAAAATTCACTAATCAAGACGCTGTGGCTGACAACTTAAGAAGTCAATCCTCTTTCCAACATTAGGTTGAATGATGCAATTGCCTAGGCAACAGGTTGTATTTTCCAAAAAGCACCTAACAAGATATTGTAAGTAACAACATCAACCGGTGGTCCACCATCGTGCATCACTTTGAAAAGCTCCCACGCATCAGAGATTCTCCCATATTTACACAACCCGTCAATAAGTGAATTGTAAGTTACAGAGTCAGGAACCAAATTTTTGTTATGCATTTCACTGAAGAGGTTCATGGCCTCATCAATCCTCTTACTCTTGCAATACCCATTAATCAAGATGTTATAAGTCAAAACATTAGGAGTCAACCCCTTTTTAAACATTAGTTTAAATAAGGCAATTCCCATGTCAATATTTTGGATTTTGCACAAAGCATCTATCATTATATTGTAAGTGATAACATTAGGTGGTGGACCTTCATCATTGATTGTATTAAAAAGTTCCCATGCATAAGAGATCCTCCCAGATTTGCACAAACCATCAATAAGAGAACTGTAAGTTACAATATTAGGAACCATATTTTTGCAATGCATTTCATCAAAGAGACTCACAGCTTCATCAATCCTTTTACACTTGCAATACCCAATAATCAAGATGTTATAACTCCAAACATCATGCATAATACCCCATGCAATAACTGTGTCAAATAATTTTCTTGCCTCGACCACATTATCTTGTAAACAATGTCCATTCATTAAAGTGTTGAAAGTAACAATGTCTGGCTTCTGATCGCTTTCAATCATCAAATTAAACATACCATGAGCTTCTATCATATTTCCTTTTTTACAAAACCCATCAATTAATACATTGAAGGTATAAACATTTGGCTTGATGTTTTTACTAACCATTTCGGACAACAATTGATTAACTTCTCCCCATTGACCCGTACTACAAAAACCACAAATCAAAGAAGTGTAAGTCAAAATATCAGGATCTATTCCCAGGGAAAAAAAATTTGAATATAAACCCCGTGCCTCATTTACAAATCCGTCTTTACATAAACTATCAATGATCATATTGTAGATTACTATATTAGGCTTAACCACTAGTCCTTCCATCTTTTGCAGCAAACGAAATGCGTCTCTCGTACATCCTATCTTACACAAACCATTGATCAAAGTTCCATAACTAATTTCATCCAACAAAACACCTTGCACAACCGCAGTATCATGAAACTCCATCGCTTTCTTAACCCCACCATTAATACAAAACCCTTTCATAATCGTCGTCAACGTTATATTATTAGGTCGATAACCCCTCTTGAAAACTATACCCAATACAGAAAAGGCAAAACCCATCTCACCCAAATGGCAATAACAATTTATCCAAATACTCAAAGTTACTATAGAAGGAGTGATTCCTTTCAACCCCATTTGCTTCAAAAGAGATATAGCTGTAGGACAATGCTTCATCTTCACTATTGACCCTAAAATCATGTTAAATTCTACAACAGACGGAATTGGCTGCGTGTTAATCAATTGATTGAATAACGCGACGGCGTCGTCAATTCTATCAAAGGAAGATAATATTTTTGAATTTTGTTTTGGGGAATGTGAAAAGTGTTTCAGAAATTTGGGGATTGAATACCTTAACCTTGTTGTTGTTGTTGTAGCAATAAACAACATTACAGAGTTCTAACCTAAGTTGAAAAATATTGAATTTTTCGGATAATTCCGTTCAACAATTTTTCACAAAACACACTCTCACACTCTGTTTTTTTTTCTTCTTCTTTCAGACTAATTCGAATTGTTCATTGCATTGAATTAATCAGATACTAAAGATATAAGGGAAAATGCGAAAAATGAATGAAAAGAAAGAGGTGAACGGAGTTTCTCACGGTTTGTGGCGGTAGACGACGAACTCCGGCTGCTTTTTCCGGTGAGCTTTTGAGACGTGCGACTCCGGTTTTGTGGTTTAGGGTTTTAATATTTGTTAATTAAAATAAAAATTAAATGTGTTATTTTAAGGAAATTTTTAGGTAGGGTCATGTGTGTTTAAAAGTTTGTCTCAAATATTAGGGATGATGGAAGATATTATGTACTAATATATTCAACATGAAATTGTAATTTAATTGATATTTATTTGAGATAAATTGAATTTTAAACAATATATTAATTTTTTTATATTTTATTAATTGCCATAAATTGAATTATTGTCTTAGCAGTAAATTGAATTGTTGTCTCAGTAGTGAAAATAAAAAAGATCGCTAATTTATATTTGTTACGAGTGTCGTCAATTGTGGTTACTATTTTGAATAATTTTTTAACGGTGATTTTTATATTTTTTTTATTGACTTCAACAAAATTTATATTCCTCTTGTCCTTTAAATTATTTAATTATAACATACTAGTTCTTTAAAAAAAATTAACAAGTTAGTCTTTTTATTTGTAAATGTTTGGATCTTTACTTTTTTTTTTTAATCAATTTTCAATACGACTCTAATAGTGTTATTCGAATTCATGATCAATATTCATAAGTTTTTCGGTTTTATATTCATAAATTGCTCAAGAAACAATAGAATTTTTGTCAATTTTAGTGAAAAGAGAGATATAATCGGAGTTAAAAATAACAAATTTCTCTAATTCTTTTTGGGTTCTTAGATATATGCTTCAAATCTAGAAATTAAATTCAAATACTCATTTCATCTTTTTTTGGATTTTTCTCTCATTCTTTTTGGGTTTTTAGAAATCTGCAACAAATTAGGAAATAAATAGTCTGTGAACCAAGATCAAAGCTTTGAAATCTCTTTTTTCACCAATTTTTTTGAAAACTCCATTTTTTTTTTGAATAATTTCTAAGTTTGAAATCCATAAACTCATGAATATCAATGAGTTTTGAAGAACACTAATGGACTTTGATGAAAAATTGACAAAATATTAATGACGCAAACATTTACATACTAAAAATATTAACTTATTACACAAAAAATGTTGAACTAAGACGAATAACAAAATAATGTCGCACATTGACGACAAACTCACAAAAAAATGTAGAAAAAAATTAAATCAACTTAAAAATCACTTATTTAAATAAAAAATGAAAGAAAAAAAAAAACAATACAAATAAGTGATTTCAAACCACAAAATGATTTTAAATCACCATTCTATAGTGAATGAGGAACAAAAGAAAAACAAATGCACATAAATATAGAAACTACTGCACTAACTTTTTCTTTATTTTCAATTAAATGTAGCAGATGCATTTAGTCTATTCTTTATTAATTTTGTATTTCACACAATATCATAGTATTTATCTTAGAAAATATTTATTTAATATTATTATTATTATTATTATATTCTTTTTCTTATTGTAGTGTCTGTAAAATATAATATATATTTGGAAGTAGAAAATTCCATATTATTGCCTAGTATAAGTTTTCTCAACCGAAGTATATAGACAGCTTAGGTTTTTAACATCCACGTAACTTTAATCAATTTTTGGCAAATGAAGCTCACTCTTTAGAGTTTGGGTTGGCTTGAAACTCCACTTACATGGTGCACCTTTTTGCTTTTAAAACATGATATTGGATTAGGGTCAATATAGAGTCAAGGGTAAAAGACCATTAAAAATAAATAAAATTCACTTAATAAAAAAGTCTCCACAAAAAAAATTTGTGTTTAATAAAAAGGTTTTATGTTCTAATATTTTAAAGTATAAGAACAAATAAGTTTATTTAAAATTAATATTGTCTCAAAAAATATTAAATTAATTAACTTAATCATTAATTTATAAAGAAATATTATCCAAAATCAATTATATTGATTTAATAATTGATTTTTTTATTCTAAAGTGTCTAAAAAATAGTTCTTTTTTAAATTTAATAATCTTATTAACATATTATTATATATTTTAAAAAATCTCATATTTAAATTCGTTTTAGGCTTTTTTTTATATATTGAGACAACTCTAAATCTTATGATTAGTTTTGGTTTTTTTGAGGCGTAGTCCTTTTTTGAACTAATAAAAAATATAACATAACTTTTTTAATTTTTTAAGATGTCACCCAATTGAATTAAAACAAATCAACTAATTATTGATCAAATTGAGACTAGTAACTTTGATGGGTTAGAAACAAGTCTACTCATTAATGCATCTCTTAAGAAAGTTGAAAGAGACATATAAAAACGAAATGAAACGAGTCTTAGAGTTGGTATAATTGTAACATATTTAAGATTTAACTTAACTGATAAATATCAATATTCTTAAATTGAATATGGTTACGAATTCGAACACAAAATTTCACATTTATGTGTAAATTATTTTATCAATTTATTTATAGAAAAAAAAAACAGTAACATGTAAAAAACATTAAATATATTATTAATCTTTATAAAATTTTGATATTTTATTTTTGTAAAAATATTATAATTTTTTATTTCTCTAAAATTATCATGTAAATAGTTATACACGTCGATTAAAAGTTAATTTTTTTTCTTCAATAAACTAAAATCAAGACATCAAAATTTTTAATAGATTTAACTGTAGATCAATATTTAAAAATTATTAAAAATTTTAACAAAAATCGACAAAAAAAATGCTACATCATGAAGGGAAGGTCCACCGAAGCTACATGTGCACTCGCGCACACCAGGTTTCACCCCATAAACCCTCTCTCTCTACGATTCTTCATCTCTTCTTGATTTCTCTCACATCCATTTTCCCAATGCCACCGTCAGCTTCCGCCGCCAGAACCCTCGCGGAGCTCCGCCGTATCGCCACCCTCACACGCAGTGTCTCCAGCTCCGGTCATTTCCTCTCACTAAGACCATTCAGCTCCGCCGCAACCGTTTCTAATTCCGACCCAACGCTTTCCTCTTCCTCTGATTCAAATGGTATGCACTCATTCATGTTATTTCAGTTGATTCTCCATCTGGGTCGTTCTTGTTTTTTGCAATGATGTTGTTTCTCTATGTAAAAATTCAATATTTTGTTTTTATGTTTATTGATTTTTATTTTATTTTTTTTGGGTATGTGAAAGGAAAAGGTTCAAAATGGTTGCTGTTTGTACCTGGGGCAATTGCATTTGGTCTTGGGAGTTGGCAGATTGTTAGAAGAGAAGAAAAGGTTTGTGTTTGTGTGTCTTTTTTCCAATTCAATTTATTGTAATTAGGGAAAAAATGATACTTTCACACATAATCATGGGTATCTTACAATACATGCTGCTCCTATCTCGATTTAATACAAAATTGAATCCAATCGATATAACTCTCTAGTGTGTATTTGTTTTGGATATGAATCTCATTTTTGAATTTTGATTCATTATATGATGAATCCTAATTCATTCTAATAAATCACTACCTGAACTTAGTAGGTAGATGTGTTTTTCCAATCGATACAAATCTCTAGGGTGTATCTATTTTGGATATGAATCTCATTTTGAATTTCAATTCATTATGATGAATCTCGATTAATTCTAATGAATCACTACTTGAACTTAGAGTAGGTAGACATGTTTTTGTCAAATTTGTTTAGTGAACCACTTTTCTCTTGTTGTTTTATTTATGACTTTAATTATTGAGTTTCATATATATGATATATCACCTTATTATTTTGTTGGGCCGTATGTTTTTACTTAAAAATGTCATACTTTTATTAGTAATTTATTTAACAATTCATAATAATATTCGATTTATGATTCAGAAGGTTTTCCAATTCATGATTTGAATCTTGATAAGTGTCAGAATGCATGGAATTTTGAATCATTAATTTTGATGATGAGAAAGAGGGAAGGAGAGAGAGAGAGAGAGGAGGTACTAAGGGAATGATGTTGATACCTGATTTATATTTATTTGAGTTATTATTGGTGAAAATTGGCCCCAGATTTGTACAACCACTTGGCGTTCGTTTGGAACCGCGGCCAATTTGGTCTGAACGTGCAGTCATCATAACGCTAGGAATTGTAGCTTTAGGATTTCCACGTTTAAAGTGCCTTGGGACTTGAAAAATAAGAAGCAGACGTGAATCCAAACACACTCTTAGTAGATTTGAACTCTTTGACAAAAACCAGACGTCTCAAATGTTGCTGAAGTTAGAATTAAACCCTTTGATCTTCATTCAATAGCTGTGATTCACCGATACACTAGCCGTAGTAACAACAGTATTTCTTATTCCAGCGAATTCGGATCTAGCGGAAAATATGTGAAAGTGGCATAATTCTAAAAACTTTGTTTGTATTGTTTTCTGCAATGGAGTTTCGGCATGTGAATCAGAGTTAACATTTTGCTTTGTGTTTTTGGTGGGGATCAAGTAAATGATTCATTTGACAAGTTTGGTGATTAACCCTTTGACATATGTGCCGATTCGTGAAATTTCTCCTGCTATTGTAGTTGAATATGTGTATTACTAATTATAAGTGACTGTCCGAGATCGCGAGACTTTGTTCAGTTGATTTTAGTTATATCGATAACTTCCATAAGTTTGATGCATTAAGGCATTATAATTTTTTAGTACGTTTTGGCAAACTCAATTTAGAGCATACTCGATAAGTGTTTATCATATAAGCGCTCATGTATAATCTATTTTTATAATCAAAGAACGAATGCGGTTAAACTGAGTTCTAAGACATAATCTATTATAGGGAATAAGCTGAAAACAACTTATGAACTAATTGGTAACATATATTGGATTCTGGAGATTTAGGTAGCAGGTGTTGATTCTATTCATGTTCAATCTATTTCAATGGACAATGTCTTGAGGATTGAGTTTATTTTATACAGACTTTTGTTATTCCAAGTTTACGCCTTGGCGGCGCTATGCAGATTATCTCGATGAGAATTTTTTCCATTTTACTATGTTACAGATTAAAATGTTGGAGTATCGAGGGAAGAGGTTGGAAATAGAACCATTGAAACTCGGTAGCACTTATCCGTCAAGTGAGGAGTTAGATTCTCTTGAATTTAGAAAGGTGGTCTCCAAGGGAGTTTTTGACGATAAAAAATCGATCTACGTGGGACCACGTTCAAGAAGCATTTCAGGAGTTACTGAAAATGGTTACTATGTTATAACACCTCTTATGCCAGTTCATAATCATCCTGACAGGTAAATCAGAATTATTAAGAGCTTTGTGATTATGAAAGTAATGCATCAAATCATTTGAAAATTTTAATATCTTGCACACTATGATGGATGTTTTAAACGTTTACATAAACTCGATTTACGGAATTTCATGAGTTGATGCATACTCTTTAAGTCTGAAATCCTTGTTATATACCAACTTTCGGATGTTTATTATTTTGAAACTGCATCGTACCGATCTTCGTTTGTCTTGAATGAACGTTAAGTTTTTCCTTTTGGTTAAAGATTATTCACTTCTCATGGCTCAATATTGTTCTATGATATGCCATTTAGTATAAAATGTTATCAAATAGTGGCGCTATAGCACTGTTGTATAGTAGAATTTGAACAAATCTCTTTTTTACGCGATCGGTGATTGACAACACTGCTTTGGATTTATTCTCATCACTACATAAGCTCTAAATCTTAACTTTTCTATGATATAAATAAATATTTTTTTTCTAGATCATCATTAATCAATTGCTTGTTTTGCATGCTTCATTGCAATATTGTTGAGTTGCTTTTATTAGTTTTTCCGAGTTTCTTTGATTTTTATATCGTATATTGCTTCTTGCAGTGTCGGTTTTCCAATTCTAGTTAACAGAGGATGGGTTCCCCGCAGTTGGAAAGAAAAGTTTTTAGAGGCTTTGCACGATGAAAAGTTTGAAGATCCACTTCCTTCCCCTTCACAAGCTGATGGAACCGGATCTTGGTGGAGATTTTGGTATAAAGAGCCCATTCGCAGCGAGGTTGTCTCTACCTCTAGTCATTTCACAAAATACGATTCTTCGATTAATGCAGAAAATTGTTGATTCAAACTTGTTTTGTGCAACTTATAGGATCCAGTCCCATCTGTAACACCTAACGAAGTGGTCGGGGTAGTTCGTGGAAGTGAGAAACCGAGCATATTTGTTCCTGCAAACGATCCCGAGGCTTCTCAGTGGTTCTATATTGATGTTCCTAGCATTGCCCGAGCTTGCGGCCTTCCGGAAAATACTATCTATGTTGAAGATATTAATGAGAATGTCAATCCAAGTAATCCATACCCTGTTCCTAAGGATGTCAATACCTTGATTCGATTCTCGGTCATGCCACAGGACCACGTAAACTACATATTGACATGGTATGCAACTCGCTTTTGTCTCCTTGCATGTTGAATATTGTGCATTTTTTTGTCAATTTTTTTTTCTTTTATGTGTTGTTGATACATATCCTTGTTCTACTTTAGCTTATGATTGCTCTAGATTGAAAGAATAACTTCCATTATATTGGTACAAGCCTACCTATTTATTATTTAAATATGATTTTTATCCTTATAAAATCACTGTCTTTTTAGTTTAGCTTCTACAAATGTTTTATTCATTTTTAGTCTCCACGGTGACACTAACATTTTGTCGAAGCTCCAAAGTGTAGCTTCTGCCAAAAATGTAGTGGTTCACCTAGATTTTGCCATTTTCATTGTGAATCTAAACATGCACTAACAGAAATGGTTGTGAGTGTGGGGGCGAGGGTAATGACGAAATATTTATAACAAAAAAAAATGATTTGTATTTGGAACAGGTATTCTCTTTCAGCAGCAGTTACATTTATGGCTTTCAAGAGGCTAAGACAGAAAATTAAGAGGAGATAGCAAATTTGTTACTGTTATAGTTGGATTTTGCAGACACATAACACCAAGAGGATCATTTTCAAAGCAACATGTACTTATTCAATTCAAGTTTTCTGAGAAAGTTACCTCCACCTCAAAAACACTTGTGGATTTAAAGTGAGATGATATTTATTGGAGAAAATAATTTTTATATGTTTTGATACAATGAGATGGATATGTGGATATTTATTGTCTTTTGGTCAAAAAATTTATTAGAAGAAGATACTAATATTTTGTAAAATGTATGTTGGATTAGAGCAATAAGGTTTTTATATTAAAATGCAATTTTTTTCTTTCTTCTTTTTTCTCTTCTTCCTACTCCCATTAGTTGAAATTACATAAAAAATAATTAATTATAACACCATGTTGTATACTTCATAAGGAAGATATATGCTTTGAGACTTGGAGGGTTCTTATTATTATTAACTAAACTGATATTAATGATCATTTTATAGGAGATTTGAATTTTGTCTCGTGAGATTATAAGGCGAAATTTTTACCACTGCTTTGAATTTATAGACGGTTCTTATATCAATAATAGATTAATAATCGTCAATCAATTCATATATAGGGCTAAAGTTAAAAAGAATTATTATGTGTAGATATATACATAAAAAATTTGATTTGATCCATCAGCTAATAGCAATGGATCTCTCTGCCATTGCAACATTAAAAATAAAAAATGCATTGCACTATTAATAGTTTCTAAAATCATGTTCTTAACTCCTTTTTTTAGTCATGGCATAAAAAAATTCACATAACCAAGCCTCAAAAAGAGAAATTTCAGCTCATACATCAGACCTGTTTTTTTACCAATATACCCCCAAGTATCTAAGCCTAGTATGCAGAAAATACTAGAGCAGTCAACAATGCAACAAAGGAAATGATTCCATATGGAGTAACCATTTTTGTTGAGCTAGATGAAAATTCTTCAGCAGATTCTTCTTCGCTCAGTCTTTCATCTTCAATTGGAAGTAATAAATACAGTATTAGTTGTTACGTAACAATGCGAGTCAGACAAAAAAATTAGTCCTAGCATAACTAATAGTCACGCAGTCGTGGATTCTTGGTCGTTAGATGAATATCAGATTTCTCGTAATCTAAGATACATTTTAAAGTCGTTATGGTGAATTTAAAGTACGAGTCATCTGATCTTCATTTAATGATAAGATATTTTAACCGCGTGACATCATACTTTATTTGACTGCAACAAATTCATTAACTAACTAATAGTTTAAGAGATTTGGATTTGAAGCAGTAACTGCGTGACACAGTTATTGATCTCAATTGTCCAACCACAAATGAACAATCGAGATCGTTTAAAACTAATTTTATTTTTGTGTAATTTGAATTGTCTGATATCATATTAATGGCCAAAATCATTTGTCATATGAAATTGCATGGAGTTTCGAGTGCAGGTGATTCAAGTCCTAGTTTAAGGTTTCTTAATAAATGGCATTAGTCCAAATCTTGTTTAACTTTGTTTTGAATCAAATTTTAGGTTTTCAATGTTTTATATGTTAAAAAAGTTTTCACATATATTGACATAAAGTATATATTAGTGATGATTTACCTGCTGATGGTGTTGGTACGGTTGCTTCTGCAATGAAAGAAACAAAACAAGTTGAAAAAGTTAGATAGAATAGGCAAAGAAAATGTGTTGAAAGTTATAAATGTACCATCCAAGCAATGCAAATGAAAAATTTGAAGGACAAAGATAGGATTTAAGGTCATTAACAAAATAGACTTCACCTAATCTAGGTGCAATAAACATTTCATAATACAATAAGAATTTAATTTATATATAATATAAATGTAAAGGTTTTTTATATGGTGAATCTATTATAACCATTGAATTATTAAAAATATTTGATTTTAGATGTGCAACTGGACGTGATCCCAAATTTTCAGAGGTATAAAAAAAAATTATGGTATAAAAAGTTATATAATAATAAAATGTTTAGATTGATAGATTTTTTTAGTAATATTGGTGTCAATAGATACATCATATAACTACTTTTGTTATAATTATATTGTAGATTTGATTTAATTTAAATTTTTCAATGTTCACTCATTATATTTATTTATATATATGATTAATAAAAAATGAAAATGTGTATAAAAAAATAGAGTACTAAATTCAAACTTCGCACAAGACAATTAAATTTTCAAAGACAGTCCTGCATATAAGTAGTAATGATTTGTCGACGGTATAACTTTTGACATAAAAGTGAATGAAAATTAATCCGATATAAGAATTAATGGGGAGAAAAAGTTGACTATGAAAAGTTCATATGCACGCCTTAGTGAAAATATTTTATGATTTAACTCTCTAAAATAAAATAAAAAATGTTTTATTATAATATAATTGTTCCTTAAATCAGCATTGAGTATTTAATAATTTTGTAATTTGTTTCATGTTATACCTCTTACTTTAAAAAAAATGTAAATCTTATATTTAATCAGCCATGAGGGTTTTTCAATTTGATTAAGATTGTTGCATGTTCTATGTCTTATTCAACAAAAATATAAAAGGGTAATTTACAATTGCAATTTCTCATTTGACTAGGGATACATGACCTACTAGATGGAAGGTTAGTTCCAAAAGGTTCTTAAACCAAACAAAATGTAATAATAAATAAATTTTGGTAATTAGAACTCATTTTTCAATTCATATTTTTAACAAATTAAAAAATTAAAAGAAAAGTCAATTCCATCGGCCAACATAGTTAAATAAATTAAAAGACAGAAAAAAATATCAACTTTTTTTTTTCTTCATATTTTTATAGACAAAAGATTAATGTAAAAATGTATTTCAATATGGAGAGATATCTTAACTATGTTAATATCGTCTCTCCTTGATTATCTCTCTAAACAAAACATGTCACATCTTGAAAAAAAAATACATCCCCCAACAAACAAATATGATACTTGTTTTATGTAAAATATTTTTTTTTAAAAAATACTTGAAATATTGGATAGGATAAGTTTTTGTTTTTATCAATCAAAATATTTAAATAATCAGTTTTCTGACTTGCATAACTTCTAAAAAAATTTAAAAAAAATCACTTTGATTTAAGTTTAAACAAATGGGCCATTATAATCATTTTTTAACAAAATGGGCCATTATAATCATTTTTTAACAAAATGGGCCATTAATTATAACAAACAAACAAACCATTACATATGCAACATATTTTTGCAAGATGAAAAACAATAAAAAATCAAGAAATTAAACCAATTAATAAAAATCACAAATAATTTTTTTATAAGCAAATCACAAAGAAATTAATTACCTGCATTGCACTTAGAGGCATCAACATTAATACCACAAGCATTTGGAAGCTTCAAGATTTCATCCTTAGAAACATCTAAGGAAAGAAAAAGCTTAGGATTATTCATGAGATTGCAAAGACAATCAGATGAATTTGTTGCTATCTCATTTAAAGGTGAACAACATGCTGGAGGAGGGTTGGTTGGATTCTTCAAATATGGTTGACAAGGAAGCAATTTTTGCATGCATTGTGCATCTTTCATAACAAATCCAGACAAAAGTGATTCCAAACCGTCGCTAAAACAAAGATGAAAATTTGAAAATAAATTAATTAAGAGGAATGAGAGGAAGACCTTAGAAGTTACCATGATTTTTTTTTCAACAAAGAGAAAAGATATTAAAAAAAAATTATAAAGAAATTTACAGAAAACAAAAGGAAGAAAATTATTTTGATTTTTTTTTTTCCTTCCTCCTCCTCTATTCCTCTAGTGGCTCATTGTGGTAATTGAAAGTTTTGTTATATAAAATAGAGGGAAGTTCTATTTTTAAAAGGTAGTTTTTTTAGATGAAATTGAGCCAACCATCTTTGTTCATATCCATATATAAATATAAATAAATGTTAGGCTGTTTTTCTTTGCTATTTACTCTTTTTGCTACATATGTATCATTTCACACTTCATTCTTATCTATAATGATGGAATTTATAAAATCCAAAGTGTAAGAATTTCCATATATACATACACACTTTTTTTAACAAAAAATAAACTATATATACTATAACAGCTAGCTAGCTAAAGTGGTAGCCTAGCCACTAATTTTTTAGTCAATTTCTCAAAATCTTGTACTAGTATTATATAATTATTAAACCAATTAATTAAAAAGTTATTTTTAACCGAGTTAAAATATATACTTTATAGTAGTGATTGTCTGAGAGTATAATTGATCATGAATTTGATCTTTATCTAATGCGTATGATAGAATACATGTTGTTCCTAATGATCGTCCTAAATACTAAATAAAAGGATCAACTATTAAATAATTTTTTAATACATTTTTCATTCAATACTTTTTTTTTTAATAAAAGATTGTTAGGAGATCATAATATCATTCTTTATTTTCTTATAAACAAAATTTATTGATTTAATAAAATACAAGGAGTACTACACCCGACGTACTAGTAGTTATATGTAAATAAATTACATGACTATTCCATATATCAGAATTCATCATTGATCGATCACTATCACACTACTATTAATGAGGTTAAATTTAATTTAAAAGTTAACGACCATAATAAATCTAAAGAATATTCATTGTTGTATTTATAAAGGTAATTATACAACATGATGAGTTTTTAAAATAAAAACAAAAAAATTCATATGACAATATGCTATAGATCTTCATAATGAAGTAAACTACTACAAAAGGTGATAATTATATAAAAAAACTTGGGAAACAAAAACATCATATAGAGGACCAAAATGCCTATGAAAAATCTCTGCTAGTGATCAACATAATCGATCTTACGATTAAAAAGTATGTATTATTATATTATCTAAACTTCCATACATGTTGTTCTTAAGGGCAAGTTGGTGGCTAGTTGAGGACTTGAAGCTGAGAAATCAATAGAGAAACTTGTAGAATCTGATCCAGGAGTGTTGCATTCAGGTGATTTCTTGCACATATAGTATGGTGATGTGCTCATTGCCCTAAATTAGTACAAAATCATATGCATTAGCCTTAGAAAATCATATCATTATCAGAAAATCTGGCTCAGATACCATATTAGTAATTTGAAGATTTGAGAAGAAAGAATCAAAAGAGGTTTGAAGTTCTCGATCACATGGATTTGTGTGCGCGTGTGTTTTTCAATTTTAGAAAACATGAATATTGAATAAAAATAAAAGACACACAAATGAATTAGCAATTTAATCCCTAAAATGTTTGTGGATGTCAGAAAATTTGGCCACTGAATTTAATTAAATTCTAAAATGGTTTGTGAAATTGAAAATTCAAAAATTGCATAAGTCATTTTGAATCGTCCAATTTATCCACGGTGACAGGTGAAGTTCCATATTGAAGAATTGTGTTGCCTGCATGTTCTGGGGTGACTAATGTGATTAAAAACTTTCAATTTCATAGAATATTTTAAAATAGAAACCAAATTGCGTGATCTTTATAATTTGACTCAAAGAAACACACTCAATGAATGAAAGAAGCATATAAATTTTATAAACCTAATTAATGTCATAGACTTAAAAAATTTATTAAGTGATATTAAGAAATTATAAGAACATTACCTTTCCTTTCGCTTCTCCAAAAACCGAGTCAACGAAGCTTTACGAGCTTGAGGTAAGCCTACTACAAAGACAATAAAATTTTGTTAATTATTATCGTGCCTTACATAAAATAGAAGATACTAATATTTAGAAAATACAAAAATGATGTTAACAACACACTTTTTTTTTTCTACACTTTATTATTAAGTGAATTATTGTAATCTCCAACTTCTCTATTAGTAGAGCGGCATAATGAAAAAATTATAAGACCAAGTAGATATAATATACCTGATTGAATCACTTTTGTTGGTGTAGATCTTAATGAAGTAGCAACAATAGAAGATTCCAAATGGTTAATAGGGACAATTGAAGGTCCTATTGGTCTTATTATTGAATGTTCATTATTGCTACTTGAACCTCCCCTAGGTTGAGAATTTGCATGTGGCAATAATGGTGAGGGATAGGATTGGCTTATAATGAAACCATCCTTTTCAGAAGGAACAGAGATTTCTGGCTGCAATTTAGGACCATTTCCAGCCAGTAACATGATAGCCTGAGCCTAGACATAGAAAGTGAAAATCAGAAAATAACAAATAAAAACATTTAATATAAAAATATACACTTAAATATGTTTTTAGTTCTATAAAATTTTTAATTTTTTTCTTTTTAGTCTTTGTATTTATTTTTAGTCGTTACAAATGATAAAACTTCATGCATTTAGTCCCTATAGAAAAACTAAAAACATACAATTTTATAATTTATTGTATAGTATTGACACTTTAGATTGTAAATATATATGGTGTCTGACACGTGTCATTGTTTGACACTGACACATGTAGTTAGATTTAATTTCTTTTATTTTTCAAATTATAATTATGTCAACGTGTTAGTATTTGTGTCATATATGTGTCAGTGTTTTGTAGATAATTTGTATGACTAAAAAGTAGATACATAGACTAAAAATAAATTTTTAAATAATTACACGACGAAAAATATATTTAACTTTAATATATATATATATATGTATATATATATAGTGAGACTAATTTGTAATTTTAACAAAATTAAGATAAGTTTAGAGGGCAAGTAAGTTACCTTCTCAGGAGATATGTCATCATAAACACAAATGGAACCACCATAAAAAATTGTCAATTGAGTAGGTGTACCATTTGATTTGAAACAATTCCTATTCCTATAATAAAAAAATACAAAAATTTCTTAGGTTCCAATTTGACATTGCTTCACAATATCATATCATATAAACTAATATTTTCAATCAAATAAAAAAATACAATTTTCAAATGTTTAAATTATTTTTACCTTAAATCAGTTGAACCAATTAAGGAACCTATTGATGGTAGAACAGATAAAGGTGTGGCAGAGGATTTAGAACTTAGAGTTTGTGATTTTATAACTGAATTGACCATGTTCATTCCATTAGTAGCATGATTAGATTGAAGAACAGAACACATTTGATTAGATTGGTTTGAAACTGAAAATATTCTTGTTTCTTGATTGCAAATTGATTGTGCATGATCAGAACATTGCATAGGATATATTGTCATTCCATGCTTGTTTGTTACTTGCTTTCCTATGGACAAACTTTCCTACAAAATATTAAAAAAATAATTAGTTGTAGAAAATATAACAAAATACATAAATATGAGAATAGAACGATCAGACTTTTCCATTTCAAGTTGAAACTTTTCGTTCACAAATTACAAGATAATGGTTCGTAGTTCTGACAAACATTTATCTCATCTGTTTAATTTGACATAAATATACGTAATTATATCCGGTCACTTCTATTTTCTTAAATTATTGTTGGTATCTATGTGTCAGTATCCTATCTTTTGTCTGTGTCAGTGGTTCATCGGTTAAAACATTCAATGTTCTACTTTAAGGTAAAATTTCTCTAATATCAAATACTAGACCTTTTATAGAAAGGTTTCTTGTTAAAACAACAATTTTAGTTCAAAAGAATAAATATACGAAAACTTAAAAGAAAGAACACAAGGTGTTTGATAACATAATTCGACCAATTGTGCTTACGTTTTTAACTTAAATCAGCTGTATTATCTTTTTATTATGATTTAAGATTAGGTTTTATAATATACAACTTGTACTTAAATATTACGATTTAAATTACCATATTACTGTTGAACCGTACTGTAGGGTCAAGGGCCTTTGCCCTCCATAGTCAAAACCCAATTAACGTTTGGGCTAAATGCAAGAGGAAATCAGTTTTACTCGAGTGACCTGTCTACTTATCACTAACTATGAGTAATATTAAAAAAAAAAAAATTAAGTCGAGGAATTTCTATATTAGTAGAACAAACAAACCTGTGTGACACCCATGAATGATTTCTGGTTAGAATCAAAAGCATCTTTAGTTGATATTGTCATATATCCAGATGATGCTAGTGGATCCATAATAGTATTTCTTGACCTATCTTCTTGAGTGTTGTTCTTGAAGGACAAGAATTGAGGAAGGGTTGAAACCTTATTTGAGAATGACCACTGCATTCCTGAACTCCTCACTGCAACAACTTTAAGGACAAAAAATTTGTCAACCAAATCAACCTCATGGATAATCAAAAAGCATTTCAAAGAAAAACCATTTTTGAATAAATCATAGATACACACAGACACAGACATTAGACATCAGACACAATACTAATAATTTGAGAAAATAAATCAATTAAATGCAATCATCCTCGAACACCAGACACGACTTCGATCAGAAATATCGATAATCTTATGATATTATACACTTTTACTTACCTTAAGAATACAAAAGTTTATATCTTTGATTTGATCAATTCCTTTTCCAAACTAAGAAAAAGCACAATGATGATGATAATGAGAGTGATCTAAACTTCTAAGAAAAAACTTTCATCTAGCTTTCTAAGATCTCAAAGTGAATTTAGAACAAATAAATCAAAACTATAAGAAAAACTCTTAGCTTGTTGCAAAGCACCAACAATACATACATATAGACAAATAAATGTCAAGCAACCTATATTTCAGCTACGACACTAAAATAAATTAATAAATATAAAAGATAGGAAATAATAATAAATAATAAAAGGTACAAGAATGGCTCAAAACAACTCTAGCAAAAACAACGTGCAATGAAATAATTAAAAAGAAAAACTGTAATTATTAAAAAACTAACTAGAAAATGCTCTGGCAAGACTTTCATCACAATAAAGCAGAGTTTATAAAAATAAAATAAATGCCAGAGTACTTTGTATTATACATATTATTATATAATTATATATCACATGTGACCTTGTTACTTTGTTATTAATTTAATATATGTGATGCCGGTAGTATATGGCCTGGCACAGCTTAGAAATTTAAATTCAAGAAAAGATTGAGAAAAAAAATATTATTTCATTATGAAGCAGAGTATTATTTAATCATAGTACATGATCACATAATATAATAATACAATGTACTGATCAATGCTACTATTCTTATTATAAAAATATTGCTACTATTCTATTAGCTATATTTTATCTTGTCACTTTTTTTTTGTGGTAGAACACTGTTTTTTCTTTGTTTTTTGTTAAAATGTTTCCATCTATATAAGGTATATTTTATATTTTATGCAAACCTCATTGCAACCAGCTTGTCACTACTATCAAATTAAGGTATATTTTATATTTCTCAAGACCATGCATGCATCACCAATGCACATGCTAAACCTTAGATATAATATTAAATATAGTGATTTATTTATTATATATTTATATAAGTGTGCATATTTTTATCCTTTCAATACTATCATTCACACTTCACCCATCAGGATCCATGATATTTTTATATATAAAAAAATGTCATATAGTGCTAACAATTAAATATTTCACATCAATCTAACACTTCATCAAATCCAAGAAAAAGAAAGGACCACATTTTCCAATAAAATAGAATAAAGAGTACCAGATAACCAAGAACACGTTTGTAGTAAATTAATGTAACCATTAAACCAAGCATTTTAAAAAAATGTAGCATCTACTTAGTATAGTTTATTATTTATTTTTATAAGACACGCGTCGATCTTTCATTCCCTTCTAAAAACTAAAAAAAAAATCGATAGTCTTCAAATTTTACATGATATTCAATTTATGAGTTTTATTTTAGTAATTATGCATGTCGCTTCAAAAAATTAATAATAGTTAAAATTAAATATTTTATTTAAATATGTATTTAACCTTTGTAAATATATTATTTTTTTATTTTAATTTCTGTAAGTTTTTTTTTGGATTTAATCCTTATAAAATAAAAAATAATCGACTTTGGTCTCTAACGTCAAATTAACATTAAAAGAAAAAAGAATTTTTCGAAAATCCCTAAACTCTTCTTTTAATTTTGGTTTAAATATGTATTTGGTCCCCACAAATATACCATACTTTTTGGTTTTAGTCCCTATAAATTTTTTTGTTTACATTTAGTCCATGTAAAATCAGAGACGATCGGCTTTAGTTTCTAATGTCAAATCAACATTAAAAGAAATACGAGTTTTCCAAAAATCCCTAATCCTCTCTTTTAATTTCTATTCATATTTTTTTTATAAAATAACATTAATTATTAAATGATAAATAAATGAATTTATTAATTAATAATATAAAATATTTTAATTTTTAATATATCATAAAAGATGACGTGTTGGTGTAGATTTATAGGGTCATATGTCATAACGGTTTGTCAACTCTTTTTTTAATGTTGATTTGACGTTATGGATCAAAACTAATCGTCTATAATTTTACGGGGACTAAATCCAAACAAAAAAATTTACAAAAACTAAAATCAAAAAGTGATATATTTGTAGGGACCAAAGACATATATAAACCTTTAATCTTTATTCATATTTTCTTTATAAAATAACATCAATTATTAAATGATCAATAAAAAAACTTATTACTCAATAATATAAAACATTTTAATTTTTAATATATTATAAAAGATGATATGTTGGTGTGTATTTATAAGCCCACGTGTGATGGCAACTTATCACCTCCTTTTTTATGGACCAAACACGATTGTCTCTGATTTTACAAAGACTAAATTCAAACAAAAAACTTACAAGGACTAAAATCAAAAAGTGGTATATTTACATGAATCAAAGACATATTTAAACCCAAATATTTTTATATTATCAAATGTTTGTAATTGATTTATAATATAAATATATTTATGTATAAATTAAATCCTAAGTTTATATTCATTTATTTTATTTTAATGAATAAATAAAATTTTATAAAAATATTAAAAATAATAAATATTTATTAAAAAATTTACATAATTTTTTATACAAAATGTAACAAAAATATATATTGACCTACATTTTTTTTTATTCATCATTTTGACATATCACTATACACTTTTTCTTTTTATACAGTGAATAGCAATGAAATTCAAACTTATATCCTGATCCACTATACATCAATTCAATGATTGTGACTTCCCTCTTGCAAGTTGCAACACACACACTGACAAATAGCTATTCCCTACCACATATCAAACATCAACTTTAAACCATATATATTATATGGCCCCCAACAACATGTGCTAATATAGGATTTTCCTTTCTTTTATTTTTAAATTAAACACTTTTTTAAATAAATATACAAATTTGTGTCATTAATCACTAAAATATATATCACCAACTATTTTTCAAACATATATTTCATTAACCATTAAAATATATGATATTAATTGCTTTAAAATATTTCTTTAACCAATAAATTGTAGTACTCTTAAATAATTAATGTCTTGTATTTTAGTGATTAATAAAAAATATGTTAAATAAGTAGATAATAATTTATATTTTAATAGTTAATAAAATATTTAAAATAATTAAAAATATAAATTTATAATTTATATTTTAATAGTTAATAAAATATTTAAAATAATTAAAAATATAAATTTATATCATAAAAAGACATCTCAATAATAATAAAAAAATTAAAAAAATTGATTTATTTCTAAAAAATATTATTTACCATATAAATACGATATATCATTGTATCCACAATTTGTACGAATGCAAGTATAATACCTTTTACTAGATAACCTTAACTAAGTTCAATTTTGGAAACCTTAAAAATCTTGAAATTAATCTTATCCATTAAAGGGTAAAAGGTTAGGGAAAAAAAAGCAAAACAATAAAAATCATCAACAATGACATCTATTCTTCTTCTTTATAAAGCTACATATTCATTCTTCTCTTTCTTTCTTCTTCCTTATTTTTAATTTACTTATTATTACAATTGTAAATGTAAATTTTGTTCATTGCTTTTATCTTTGAAAGAAAACAAACAAAAATTCATTCAAAATATCCCCACCATAAAAAAATATATCACTCACACCACTCAAAACTCTCAAATTTCAATTTTTTTCTTCCATTGCATGATTAAATAATAAATAAAAATTCCCAAAAAGAAAACTTAAATTCCAAATATATAAAAAAAAAAACAAATTTGAAAAAAAAAAACTTTAATTTTAATTTAAGGCTAAAAATTTTCAAATTTCACATCCACATAAGAGAGGTGTTCGTGCAAACAGAAATTATGGAAACAAAAAATAATATAAAAAGTAAATAATTAAATTGAAATTGCTACCTGGGTCTTTTGGTTTGTTGGAAGCATCTTCTTTCATATTAATCCATGCAATATTTTTGGAACTTAAGCCAAGGAATTCTCTCTCCATGTGGTGAAAAAATCAGATATACACCCAAAAATTAATTTATATTGCAAGTTGGAGAAAGAATAAATCTTTGATAAGTGCAGAGAGAAACTGAGAAAAGTGAAGTGTTTGGTGGCAGTGAAGAGAGAGTTGAAGAAAGAAGGAATAGGGAGAGAATAAAACAAACATATGTATATAAAGAAAAAATATAAAGGGATGTCAAACTTTTTTGGCACCTATTTCATTCAATTTTACCTTTTAATTAAATTAAATTATTTTTTGTTTTTTGTTTTTATGCAGTTAAATAACTGAATTGTTTAAATAAACTTATAAGATTTTAAATTAATTATGTTTTTTTCCTCTATTTTAACTAAATTTGATTTTAATTCTCTTACTTCTAAATTTTGAATTTTATTTAGTCATTTGTTTCACAAGTTTGAATTCCCCACAACTCAGATTAATGTTTATTCTTTTTTTTTTATCATGTGTTCTATTCATTAAGGGACAGGATAAGAGACATGATAGGAATAACTTATTATATCATGTATGAATTCAGTGTTTGATGAACCAACATCATATGATAAATTAATTCAGAATTCTATCATATCTTGTCTCTTTAGTTGAAATTTCTATCCTGAATATGAGCTGAGTTAGAAACCAACATGATAGAATAAGAACAGTAGTTTACTCAATTACTCTTATAAAATATAATTTAAAATATAAATTGAAATATAACTTGAAATATAACACTATTAGGTTTATCTTATCCCTACAAAATCAAACTATAATGATTTAAAGTTCTAACAAAAATCAAAGACGCTCCTACGCATAAGTAGACGCTCACAATATTATTGTACTCTTACTCGCAATTGAGACGACTCCATTGGTGTTTATTCTAATAAAAACAAGAAAAGTAAATATTAGTGTTAAAAGCTCAACTTATGGGTTTTCTCTTGTATTTTTTAATCAACTCTTTCTAGCTTTGATGTTTGAGCAAAAAATACATGCATGTGGATTTAAATATACACTAACGTCAACTGATTTAACTATATTTAATATCATTTTTTGAAATATATGTCATGTTTGGTTGAAATTGAGGATTTGAAAAAGTCTCAAATTGCTTGAAATTGTAAAGGAAGAGAAAACTATATGCATCTAGTTTGTCATTACAATTTGCACAATTCAGAAATATTTTAAACTTGTATATGATTATTTTCTTTTCTTTTCTCTTATACTCTTGTATTAGAGTGTGGTAAGATGTAGTTCAAATATTTGTTTTAGAGAATGTGAGCATACTAGGGGCCATGAGGAGTTTAAGAGATAAGTCTATGTGTTATGTATATATAGTGTTATTCTGAAGTTGTCATTAGACAACAATCGTTATTTTTTCTCTAGTTTTTGAGTTTTCACGTTATATTTTTGCGTTGTAATTGTTATTTAAATTTCTCTATTTGTTCGTTTTCTCAACATTTGGTATCATAGCTTTGAATTCGGTCCAGGGAAATACAGAGTTCTTAATATGCTCTATGATTGCAGTTTTGTTTGATCTTCCGCATTAGAAAAAGAAAGGTTATATTGAAGAAGTGTTGTTTAGGCAAGGTTATGGCTAAGGGAAAACTTGGTTTTTAAGTGGTACTTTGTGACTCACCTCTCTTTCCTAGAAACATACATGGTACACGATTACAGTATGTCAAGTTCCTTTGTGAAATTTGACATAAGAAATTTAATGGAAGAAACAATTTTAGCTTGTGTAAAATTCCAGTCATTGATCAGAATTACTCAAAGTGTTGTTTGACACAAGTGCATTGGTTGGTGTTGATGTGTGTTGTGAAATTATACCGATTGCTGAAGAATTTTCTAAGAAAGCCAACATGGAAGTTGCACCATAAATTTTTTTAGTTTGGTTTTGACATGTAGAAGAAATTATTGGAGTAGTTTAGCTTCAACTGAAAATTCTTGAAGTGGTTTAACTTCCAATGAAATATACTTTTTATAGTGGAGTATGATAGTTCTTTTGAACTATGATTGTCGAGGTAGACGATGAGAGTTGAAAATGCATCATTTATACATAAAGAAACATGGCAAAGTACATCCTGATGTTTTATTATGTTTTATGAAAGTTAAAATTTGGTCCTTGTTGTTTTTTCGTAACACTTAGGCCCTTTAACTTTAGTATAGTTTTCACCTAGGTCCTTTAAGTTTTTATTTCTCGATTTTGTTTTTAAGTTACATTATGTTTGGATCGATAGTCATTTATCTCACTTTCAACAAGGATTAGAGCAATTGAAAATATCTGATCATTAGAAACTCTTTTAAATGTTACAGTAATTCTAAATGTCTACCATACTGATCTTTTAAAAAACCGACCATCAAACCTTATTAACAATCTAAATCTCTTAGTTTTTTTACAACTATTTAGATACATGTGTAATCTCTAAAAATTTGGTAATTATAAGAGTTCATCTATATAATCAATGTCACTAATTTCATTCACTTGCAAAATAGTTTTGATATTCAACTTATTGCACTATTTGGTTTAGATTTTAATAATAATTTAAAAAAAATTATCAATTTTAAAACAATACATAGGTAAAGACTAATTATGTAAATAAAATATAATTTAAATGATTAAATTTAAAAAATAAAAATTTAAATAGAAATTAAACTAAATTTAAAACAATGAAGTGTTAAAAAAATATAAAAAAGACTAAACTATTATATTTGTAAAATTTAAAGGAACATTGATTGAATGATTGTTTATCGGTTTATGCCAAACGATTTTTAAAGAAATGTGTACATGAAAAAGATGGAGTTTAATTACTCCCCCAAAAAAAAACAAAGGAGTAATAAACTAAATCTAGATTCTAGATGTCTCATCTCATGTCTTCTGATCGAATTAAAAAATAGTATAGTGGTGCTCCATTTGACACGTGGAATATAGAATAATAAGTATTGTACTATTTTATTTTTTTGACTTAGCACACACCCACATGTTTGGCTATTTATTATAATCTCTTTTATATTATATTTAGCTTATAACTTTTTCTATTATAATTTAATGCTTAAGCGGTTTGTTGATAGATTCTACTTATAACTGTGGGCTGTGTCATGCCAGCTTTGTCGATCAATATAATATACACTCCATTGATTCAAAACTAATTAATATATATATATATATATATATTGTTTGTTTTGTGGAGGGTTTTTTTAACTAATCATGCAAACGTTTGTGTAGATTATAATTTTGCGTACTTAATATTTTGGTTAATCAAGTTTTCATACTTAATGATTACAATCATATCTTAAGTATTTGTTTTTGTCTTTCATGAATGAAAAATTAATCTATATTATTTGGAATTTTAAAGACAAACGTTAACAATCCTAAAGACACGTAATAAAAATCAAACGTTGAATTTTTTTTTTTTTTTAAGTTGTATGTTAAACTCTTAAAAAATATTGTTTTGTAGAAATTTTTACTTTAGTCCTAATTTAACTAGTAAATTAAAGGTGGATGTTAGTAAGATTAATTTTAAAAGACTTTTAAAATTTATACTTTATGCTTGAAATACTTAATTAGAGCAACTTTTTAATATAATTTGTCATTGATTGCTTAAACCATTTCCACTCGACTTTTCTTGACAACTCATCTTTAAGCATTACATTTCATTTTTCAATCATAATGTGAACAACAATTTTGGATTGTTGGACCCATGTTTAACATTCTTTCTCCTCTCTATTTATAATTTTTTTTTTCTCTTCATTTAACATTTCCTCTCCTCTAAGAATCGGTTGCTTATTAAAGAGATGACAACCCACACATGTGGCAATTATGATATTTTTAAAGATTGATTAAAAATATTTTGTTGAAGTGCTCTTAGAAATTATTGGTTTGGTCGCTTAATATAGAAATTTATTGTTAAACTATGAAAATTAAGAAAATTGATAGACATATTAAATTTAATAATAATTTGTATTATTTTTTTAAGTTTATCTTGTAAGAAGATAGTTAATTTACCTTTACATTATAAAAAATACAATGATTTGATATATTTTGGTAATTAAGAAAATGATAAATGCAGTTACAAAATTGAAAAGGACCTATACGGATGATTAAGAAAAATTCTCAAAATAATATAGTAATTAAGATATATAGTTCTATCTAGTAAAAAAAACAGAAATAGATATTTCTATACTCTTCAAATGAAAACATCACCACAAATTAATGACAACGATGGATCTTATAGCAATGGTGAATGATTTGATTTAAAAATATTTTTAATTATTTTTTTAAATTATTATTGGGTTAATTTAAAACTTCTCAATCAACAATGGCAGAGCTTCAAAAATATTTATAGAAGGACTACAATATAAAATAATAATGTATGAATATAAAAAATATTTATATTGGAGGCGTATGAAAATTGAAATGGTTTAGTGATTATTATCATTGTTTTTCAAGAAGAAAAATGTGGTTCAAATTTTTTGATTTTGTATTTTGAAACTTTAATTTATATATTACTAAAAAAAAAGTTGTAAATATATCACTTTTAAATATCAAACTTGCACATGATTCTCTTTTAAAATATCATTTAGCTATTTTTTTATCTACGACAAAGTGTAAATATTACATATATATTACATATTATTATATACATTCTCCAATCTCGAATATAAATAACAATAAAAATTATATTTTATTGTCTTAAATAGAAGTAAAACTTGACTATATTTTATGTTATAATTTTTACAATACCCTTTAATTATTATAGATTTTATTTTTCAATAAAATATTTTAGTTTCATAGAATAAGTTCTCATGTAGAGCAATCAGATTAAGATGACTTTTTTTTTATTACTTTAAAAAAATTAAATAATAGTGGAGACTTAGAGCGGTCCACAACCTACTCTAATCTATATGTAGATCCATCACATTGAATGAAATCTCTAAATTCAACCTTCAATAATAAATTCATATAGTACTCTGATCAAATTTCTTAATGAAATATTTAATTTAACATTTTGGCATTAAAAACAATTTTTTAGCAAAACTAAACAAACACAAAATGATAGTACTCTATAATTCTATAAAAATTGATTCAACTCAAAAGTTAACCTATTTAGCAAGAAAAAATCATCATTAAAACACAATATTAAATTTTCTCATCCACCTCAATAATATCTTAATAAGTATAAGTAGAAAAGTGTTATTATTTAGGAATTAAGAGATAGGAACAAACTAAAGGGAGTTGTTACCCAATTAAAGTAAGAAAAGCAAAGAAGTGGAGGTAGGTAGGTGAGTGATGAGTTGGGACCAATTGATAAAATATGTGTAATCTATAATAGATCATGAACTTTTTATTGATTAATTGGGAGTTAATTCATTTGTAATATATGTATTATAAGTAATAAATAAATCATATAAAGGGATGATTGTTGGTAGAATGTATATTGTTGAAAAATTGAGTGGAAATAAAGAAAAGACACATGGGTAAGAAAAAAGAAAGAGAAGTGGAAGCATGTGCACAAGAGGAAATGAAGACACACATAATGTGCATGTGATTGGTGAGTTTCTTAGGATGGGTCCCCACGTGTCAATATATTAATAGCAACAAAAACTTCACGTGTCTCTATTATTTTATTTTGTTTTGATAAAATCAATTATTTATATATTTTTAGTTTTAACCTTATTGTCAAAGAGATAAAGCTCTAATGGTCTAAAATTTAGTCAATAATTTTTTTTTAGTCAGAATTGTAACTTAAATTATTTTTAGCGATTCGTTAAATTAAAGTTTATAAATCACTAAAAGAAAATTTTTTGGTTAATTTTTTTTTTCTTTTTGAATTGATATAATATTAATGTCTCTATATGTTTGCTAGATAAAAAAAACATATTACCGCATCCTCTATCTATTTTCTTCTCTTTTTTTTTTAATCGTTTTTTATTTTTCACCAAATAGAGGTGATGTAGAGTCAATTTTTGGTTGAAAATCACCCATCTTAATCATTTCGTGTTCTTTTTATTTAAATAAGTGATTTTTACACATATTTAGTTTTTTTTTCTTTTCATTTTTTGATTTCATCGTCTATGTTTGGTGTTGTGTTTATTTATCGTATTGGTGCGACATTTCATTTTTCCGTCTTGTTGCAGTATTTTTTAGTTCAGATTGACATATTTGTTAGTTTTCAAATATGTTACTTCAAGTGCAAGAAACAAAAGCATACACTGGCATATGAATTGTAGGACTTTTTTATTGAATGAATTGAATATGCTATTTATACATGAGTTATTCCTATTCATTCTAACTGTCCTCTAACTAACTAATTGAGTGATTAGTTAGTTAGTTATCACATACAACTAATGTCTTACTTGAATTACAAGTTATCTAACATTTTCCCTTAATTCAAGTATCTAAGTGATACTACACCTAGCATTTGTCTTAACTCCTCACATATGTTTTTCCTCAATGCCTTGGTCATAATGTCAACCACTTGCATTTCAGTTTGCCAGTATATGAGTTTAAGCTTGCATATTCCAACTTGATCTCTTAAGAAATGAAACTTTGTTTCAATGTGCTTGCTTCTTCCATGAGATACAAGATTCTTTGCTAGATTTATGGTTGAGATGTTGTCAATCATTAATGGCACTAGTCTGTATACATCAACCTTCAATTCTTCCATCAAAGTTTCCAGCCACACTGTTTGGCAAGCTGCATAGTTGCCAGCAATATATTCAGCTTCGCATGATGACAATGCTATGACTGCCTGCTTCTTTGAGTTCCATCCTATTGAAGATTTCATGAATTTGAATACATAGTCTGATGTTCTTCTTCTATCATTTTTATCTCCGCACCAATTAGAATCTGAATAGCCTACTAAGGCTTCATCTCCTTGCTTTAATTATGTTGCAAATAGAATTCCATGTTCCAATGTGCCTTGAATGTATCTTATGATTCTCTTGACTGCAATCTAGTGAGAGTGCTTTGGATTCTCCATGAATCTGTTAATGACGCCCACACTATAATAAAGATCAGGTCTTGTGTTGCACTTCACACTATAATGACACCCACACTATAACCTGCTTGAATAGAGTAGTGTCAGCCAGCTCCTCTTCAACTTCTTTCCTAGCTTTGCATTGACTTCAATTGGAGTGACAACAGAGTTGCACCAAACCATGTCAAATCTTCTCAATATTTCTCTAGCATATTTCCTCTGGTGCATCACCAGCCTTGCTTCTGTCTCAGTTAATTCCATTCCCGGGAAATAAGTCAACTTTCCCAGATCTGATATTTCAAATTCATTTTTCATAATTTCCTTGAATTCTTCAATTTTTTTCCTGCTACTACCAGTTACCAGTAGGTCATCCAGATACGGGCAAAGTAAGAGCATTGTTGGCCCTCCGTTTCAGTATGTAATGTTTCACATAAACTCCATATTTTATTGTGCACTTAATGAAGGCAATGGTGATTAGAAATGAGTCAATTCTTTTGTTCCAAGCTCTTGGGGCTTGCTTCAAGCCATAGAGAGCTTTTCTCAATCTGAGCACTTTATCCTCATTTTCTTTGATCACAAATCCTGTTGGTTGAGAGACATACACTTCTTCTTCAAGTAGTCAATTCGAAAATGCAAATTTGACATCAAGCCGGCACATCATCCAACCTCTAGCACTACCCAGTACTGTTACTAGTCTGATTGTCTCAATCCTGGCAACTGGAGCAAACATTTCAGAATAGTCTATGTCTTCCCTTTGTAAGAGTTCTTTGGCAACAAATCTAGCTTTGTATTTAGCAATTGTTCCATCTGAATTCAACTTGAGTTTGTAGACCCATTTAACTCATATATGCTTTTGTTTTGGAGGTAAGTCAGTTAGGTACCAAGTCTGATTCTTCTTAATTGCCTTGATTTATTCTATCATTGCTTCCTTCCAGGGTCCTCTTTCATAGTTTCTTCAACATTTAAAGGTTCCGTATGTGCAAATATAGCAAAATGAACTAGATCTCCACTGTTGTCAATTTCATTGTATACTTCAAATTCTCTTAAATGTGTTGGTGGTTGCCTTGCTCTTTGATATCTGCTTGATTCTATCCTTACTTCAATTGTGTCTCCATTGGCCTGATGATCATTTTGCATTGGTACAAGAATTTGTGTAGGTTGGCTGATGTTGCTGGTCTCCTGTTCCCAGTGTTGGTTGATGTTGCTTGCATTCTGTCTCCAGTCCCAAACCTGGCTAATGCTGTTGGCTTTTTTGCTTCCAGTCCCAAATTTTTTGCTTAACTATTTTCACATCTCTACTAACTACAATCTTTTCTTTAGTAGAATCATACAGTTTGTATGCATCAGTTGGATGATACCCAACCAAGATCATGGCTTCACTCTTGTCCTGCAAGTTTCTTCTTTTCTGGTCAGGCACGTGCTTGAAACATAGAGCACCAAATGTCCTTAAGTGCCTTACTGTTGGTTTCCTACCACTCCAAATCTCATCTGGCGCCTTCTTTGTTGGACATTTATTTAGAATGTAGGCAATAGTTGATGCAGACTCGCCCCAAAATTTGTGTGGCAATTCCTTTCCCTTCAACATACTTCTAGTCATGTCTAGGATGATTCTGTTTCTTCTTTTAGCCAGTCCATTATGTTAAGGTGTGTAGGGGCAGTCACTTCATGTTCAATTCCATACTTGACACAAAATTCATCAAACTCATGTGATGTATACTCACCACCTCCATTTGTCCTTAGCACTTAGACAATTTTTTCACTTTGTTTTTCAACTTTTACTTTGAAATTCTTGAACATTTCAAATGCTTCATCTTTGGTCTTTATCAAATAAATCCACAACATTCTACTAAATTCATCAACAAATGTTATGAAGTACTTGTTACCTCCTAAACTTGGCACCTCAAATGGTGCACATATGTCACTATGAACCACTTCATGACAATCCTTTGCTCTTGCTTGCACTTGTGATTTGAAGGAGTTCCTTGATTGTTTTCCTGCCATACATACCTCACACACCTTCTCAGGAACATCAATCACAGGAATGCCACTTACCGTCTTCTTTGTTCCTAATTATTGCAGGCTCCTAAAATTCAGGTGACCAAACCTTGAATGCCACAACCAGTTCTCATCAACTGAGCTCAATGCCTTCAAGCATTGGATGTCTGCAGCTTGTATGTTTATGAAAAAGGTTATGTTCTTTGAGAGAGGAACCTTCAGTATCATCTTCTTTTGTCCATCATACATTTCTAGTGCATCATTCTTCATAATCACTTGAAATCCTTTTTGAATCAGCTGGCCTATGCTCAACAAATTGCTTTTCATCCCTGGCGCATACAACACATTCTCAATTACCACTGTCTTTCAATTCCTTCTTTTGATCACCATGTTGCCAGCACTTTCCATGGTTCTGTCATCAGCAAACCTGATCTTGTTTCTTCTTGAGGTATCAATATCCACCAGCCATTCTTATGACTTGTCTTGTGATTAGAGCACCCAGTATCAAGAAACCAGAATTGGGCTTGAGAAGGTTCTTCATTTGTTGTAGCCATTAACAACACCGTGTTTGAATTTGATTCCCTTTTTTGTGCAGCACATGTCTCATCTCATCCTCACTTCAGTCGTGTTTTAATCCTCACACTTCACTCGTGTTTGTCACTCTGATTTGGATCAACTCTTATGGCTCTGGATAGCAATTATTAGCTTTCAAAGATGTTACTTAAAGTGCAAGAAATAGAAGCATACACTAGCATATGAATTGTAAGACTTTTTTATTGAATGAATTGAATAAGATATTTATACATGAGTTATTCCTATTCATTCTAACTGTCCTCTGACTAACTAACTAACTAATTGAGTGATTAGTTAGTTAGTTATCACATACAACTAATGTCTTACTTGAATTACAAGTTATCTAATAAGATCAATTTCTAACTAATGCCTTACTTGAATTACAAGTTATCTAATAAGATCAATTTCTATCAAGTGCACATTCACTCAATGACTTTGACGTCATCGAAGTTACAACTTCAGATACATGTATACCCTGGTCACCTCAATTTTGTTATTTTTCTAGATTGTAGACATTTTACCGTTTTACAATATTAATTTGGATATTGTGAGGTTGTTTGTGGATTATCATTTTTAATTTTAGAAATTTTAAATGTAATAATTATTCTCTACTTTTTATAATGTAATAGTTATTATAGCAAGAAGAAATTACTTTCTGTTTTCTTAAATATAAAAAGAATTTTATTCCCTTGACAAGATTCCCGCTATTCCATTGTATTTTTGGGTGAAAATATTGGGTGAGCTAAAAAATAAAATAAAAACTAAAAGCCTATATAAAAAATTATCAAACTTTTATCAACCAATACGGTTAGAACCATTGTTATATTTATATTATTTTAATTTTGTTATTTGTGTTATTTACTCATTGGTTATTAGTTTTTGGCACTAGGTTCACTTAACGATAAAAATGTTGGATATTTTATTTTTATAAAATAATAATAATATTAATTATTAATATTATTCATTAAAAAATGTTCGCATGATTTCACATGTCACTAGTGATGTCACTATAAATTAAAATATAATAAACAAAATATAGAGGGTACAAGTGCTTGAATTTTCTTGAGTAAAAAAAAAGAACTGCCCGAATATTTCTCTCAATTATCATTTTAATAATTAATAATAACGTACGTGCCTTCTACTATTGTTTTTTTTGGTACATAGCCTTCTACTACTATTTTAATTTCTAAGTAAATTTTCTGCTGACCATATAATAAATTAATAATTCAGAGTACAAGTTGAGGTTGTATTTTTGTGAACAAAAAACGTTGAGGTTACATTAATTATTTAAAAGATACGTAAAGTCGATATAAAATTGTTTTACGTAACTTAGATATTAATTAAAACATGTCAATAAATAAAATAAAAACTAAAATCGAAAGTTATGTAATTGTTTGATGTGTTGACTTTTATAAAAAAATGTGATTGAAATAGAAGATTTCACTTTAAGATAGTCAACTATGTCAGTATAAAATAATTTTATGAAAAATGTGATTGAAATAGAAGACTTCACTTTAAAGTAGTCAAATATGTTAACCAATCACATTTTTTATGTTAGATTTTGGATTGGACTTTAATGTATACTAATAAAATTGATAGTTTATTTTTTATGCACTGTTGATGAACAAATTTTATATTGTCAACACATCACAATCAATCATGTGTACGATAAAAATAAATATTTTTAATCATTTAATGATTGTGATTGATTGCCATTATAAAAATTATCTACATGGACAATGTATATGAAAAATATTTTTTAAGCAAAAAATTAGAGTGTAAAAACATCACATGATGAAGAAGACATCTCAACTATGTTGGCACCCCTAAATTATCACCTATCATTTGCATCACCCCAATAAATTCATTGAACAAATGAGAAAATACATAATGAACTTGGGGGACCGCGTTGAAACTCAAGTAAACAACAACAAAAAATTATCTCTGTTTCATTAAAAATCTTTATAGAAAAATCCAAAGAGAAAAAATTACTGTAAAGGACAAAAGAGTGTAGAGTTTCTGACAAAAATTTATTTAAAAATCAAAGAAAAGTAGACTATATTTATTACGAAAAAAGTCCTCCCTAATAAAGTCAGAGACATTATTCCACCACTTAACGTCATGATCAGAAAGTTTGTCAAGACAATAATTACCCTCTCTATAAATATGTGAAACAATAAAAAAAAAAAAAAGCTTTTGGAGATCCTCAAACAGTAAATTTATCGGTACAATGAATACTCTTATTTTTTTAATGTTGTAGTAAGACTTTAATTTTTCTCAACCAATATATTAAGTTCAATACTATTGAGCTTGATATGTGATGATATATGGTGAATGACTCAATGATAGACTTAAATAACATTTTTGGATTCCCCTAAATTATGCTTATAAACTTTGCTTGATTAAAAAATAAAGTAAAATTATCATTGCAACATTTTTATGACAAGATATATACAAAAAGTGGGGTTTTATTCCACTTAAGTCCAATGGCCCAGGTTTAATTTCAAGTCCATTTTTAGAATGGTTGGCCCATATGTGATCCAATGATTCCTTCTCCATCTGTAAGGAGAGAGCAACGTGCTTACACATGATCCAACTTTTCCCCAAACGTGGTTTGGCAACATTTCCAACTAAAAAAAACCAAACATGATCCATGCGATTGTCTTGTTATAGAAGCTATGATTTGGACATTAAGAAAACTTCTAAGATGCTCACTCAAGTGATATTGAGTTAGTGTGTGTTGTTTGGTTTGAACTTTGGATACCAAAAAAAACATTGATTCTAGCCATTTAAAGTTGATTTTGATATGTTTTGATTTTGCTTTTAAGTATTTGTTTGTTATAGATTATAAAAATAATTGATTTTAATATTCAATAATTTAGATATTATTATTTGTTAGACATTTTTTTATTTAAAAAAATTGTTTTATGTTTGTTTATTGTAATTAAAATAACTTTTTAGAAAAATCAGTTATAAAAAATAACTTTTATGAAAAGCTATTCGAAACTGCTTCTAAAAAGAATTTTAGAGCAATCTAGTTTTTTTTTTTTTACTAAAAAGCAATATTTATTCATTTAAATAATAAGTAGAATACATCAATAAAAAAGAAAACAACACAAATTCAAAGTCACGAAAATCGAAAATGATAAATTTGTAAATAAATTCACAACACTCAAGTTAATAACATAAAACATTTAAATGACTACAAATAAAATAAAGTTACAAATATGATAAAATTGAAGTGTATAAAATATTTATGCATTTAGATTGGTTACATTGATGACATTAAAGTTATTGACTAATCTGCATCGGTTCAAAATTAATCTACCAATTTGATAAACGAATGCCGTACCAAGACGGCAAACAAAACAGTGCCATGTTAAAACGACGAAATCACAAAACAAAAACATATATGTATAATTTACTTATTTAGATAAAAATAGAATGAAAAAACAATTTAAAGAGGTGATTTTAAGTAAAAAATTAACCTTAAATTAAATATTTCTGTGGATGAAGATGAAGAATACAAGAGCAAAGAAAATTGGGGAGGACTAGATTTTAGCAATGGTTTTGAAGAGCATCCTCGTTTTATTTGAGTTTAAAATTGAATTGTAATAGTTTTTGTATCAAAGTTTAAGTTTTATTGTTTCATGACATCAATTTAGCTTCTAAGACTTGGTCATTTTTTATTTTAAGAAGCACGTGCACAAGCCTTAATGGGCCTATTTTTGTGTATGAATTTGCTAAGACTCATTTTGAGAAAACTATTACTTTGTTGACCAAAAAAGAAAACTATAGCAAGATGTACTTTTAATTATCCACAATATTTTCTGTTTTGTCTCAACTTTAAATTTATAAAATGGTATTTTAGGCCTTGTTTAATATGTGAAAATATTGCGTTTTTGCCTTGGTGTAATAACGTTGAAGTGAAATAATGTTATGAATATGAAATGTTAGTTATTGAAGATATATTTACGAAAATAATGAAAACGATTTTTTGATATTTTCATTTTTAATTTCTTGTTAACAAATAAAATTAATACAAATTTTAGAAAATGAAAATAGAATACGATTTCACAAAAGTAAATAAAGGTGATAAAAAATACCAGAAATTAGAGTTTGAATTGTGTTTTCTTTAAAAAAAATTCTTTAACCATTTACTCTAATAAAATATTTTCTTTTATTTTAGTTAAATGTTTGATTAAATTCATTTAAAAAAAATATATGAGGGAAAGAAAAAAATACAATGATTTTTTATTAGTTTATAACCAGCTACTGCTACCTTTTAATTGAAATAATTTTTCAACTATTATCAAAATAACATGCAAGTATTCTCTATGCTTATTCAAGTTACAAATATTTTTTATTCTGCCTTTTTAGATTTTGGATATTGTTTACTCTGCCTCTTTAGGCTCTAGGTATTCTCTAAGTCTCTTTAAAATTCAACGAGTATTCTCTATCTATGCCTATTAAGATCATTATTATTTATTAGTCTCTTTTGACTTTCACATGTATTATCTATGCCTCTCCATGCATAAGTATTCTTTATTAGACTTTTCAAGCTTCCACAAGTATTCTCTAAGCCTTTTCTGGTTTCCACAAGTATTCTCTATGCCTCTCCAACTTTCCACAAGTATTCTTTATAACTCTTTAGACCCAAATATTCTTTAGAGAACTCCTTTCGCCACTATTGGACATTCTACAAAGTTGGTTGTGTATAAGATACAATTTATTGATAATTTTTTAAGAGAGGATATGCAATAATACAATCTTGAGTTATCAATTCAAATATCTCTCATAGAGAAAATATTAATTTTTTTGAATAGTTTACAAGATAATTATTCTCAATGAGATAATATACAAATTATATCCTACATCATGACTTCTTCTTAGTATTTATCCCTAAGGACAAAGTACCACTATTTTCGTCAATTTTAACTTTAAAGAATAAATGAGTTAATTTCAATGAAACTTATTTTCTCTCAGTGTAGGAATTAATTCAAAGGAAGCTTATATCTTAAAATTGACAATACATAGCTAAATTAGTTTGAGATGTGATATGTAGTTTGCATTAAATCTCGTGAATAAATGATAATTTCTTAAATCATGTGAATAAATGATTTTTCATTTATCATTTCTTTTATAAAAAATAAATCAAACTATAAAAATAGTTCACGAGGTTGGTATAGTAATATTAAATGTGTATTTAAAAATATGGTACGATTTAAATAATTTTATTGTAGAAAACTATGGTGAAACTAAAATTACAAATTAGAATTTCTAATTTTATGATGAAAACTGCATTGAAACGCGAGTTACCCTGTTTTCAAACAGATGCTAAATGATGTCAAAACTATTCAGAAGCATGTTTAATGGCAGACACACTTATAAAAAGAAACATGCTACCTCGTTTATTTTGAATATTGTTCATGAAATTGTTATTGTAACGTAAATGGTGTCACATTTACCAATAATCAAGTTTACGTGTCTTATACACTAGAAAAAAAACATGTTGTCTAGTTTATCATGGAGATTGTTCACGAGATTGATATTGTAACGTTAAATGGTGTCACAACTATCGAGAAGTACGTTAATGTGACAAATGCACTTGCACAAAACACGTTGTCCATTAAGCACTTCTTAGCATCACCCCTATGGTAACTTGGTAACACACCTATGGAGAAGTAAATTTACATGTTTTTGGCACTTAAAAAACATGTGGTCTTTAAGATTAATGGTTTTTAATTTCTAAACAGTTAGAACTTTTTAATTTTAACTTTTATAATACAAAAATATAATTTTTAGTATTTATAAAATCATCAAGTAACTTGTTTTAATCTCCGTTAAAACAAAATATATTTAATTGTTATTTAATTTTAAGAATTTTAAATGAATTTTTATTAATATATTTATAATATTATAAATAATTTTTCTACTAAAATTTAAAATTTTTCGTCTCTAGATTTTAATATGAATTTTTTCAATTTCAATTCATTCAAGACTACTTAATTTGATATTAAAAACTAAAATTATATGCATGATAATTTTATAGAGATTAAAAAATATATTTTTATTTTATAAAAATTAAAATTGAAAAATTAAAATTCTATAAATATTTAATTTTAAGATTAAAATTAATCTTATAAAATTCAACC
>JBBPBQ010020322.1:44811235-44857495 GCA_037974755.1 Cicer yamashitae | reverse complement strand
CAATATAGCTTTTTTTTTTGACAAAACCCAATATAGCTTTTTTTTTTGACAAAACCCAATATAGCTAATTTTACTTTCGGTAGGTATTAAAAAGATACTAATTTTATTTTATAGAATTGACAATCAATAAAAAATCAAGTAAAATATTAAAAAATATTTGAGAAACAAAATAATATATAAAAACATTTAAAAAATAAAAATAATTAATTAATAAAAATAAAAAATACAATTGAAAAATACAAATCATAACATTCTCTTAAGTTATTATAAAATTATTTTCATTCAAAGACTTTGATCGAAGTCATCTTTTTTTGGTGAAACTTTGATCCAAGTCATACATATAACAAGTCTTCAATTCAACGTCAGAGAATTGAAAATGGAATCTCTTTATGTCATTCATTATTTTTAACCATAAGTGTTTTCAATTTCTTTATGAATAGTTGTAACTATGAATAGTTATCTATGAATAGTTGTGATTTCTCAAGAGTATAAAAATATGTATGACAATTAATATTTTCTTTTTTAATAAATTATTTCTTTTTATAATGTAAAAAAGCCATACATTTTTCTTCTTCTTCCTAAAGTCCACAATCAACCTAACACCAACGCTCTTTTTTCACTTTCTCTATCCAAAATTCAATCCCAAACAAATCGCTTCTCTTCTTCGAATTCCAACACGCTTTTTTTTCTCAATTCAAACTAAAAAAAAAAAAAAAGCTGAAAATTAACGATTCAATTAAATGTCGCGTTTGTTAGTAGCAGCATGAACATGCTGCTAGTGTTAGAAGTTAATCATTATTACAATTACAACCAAACATGGTCTTCAAAGGAAGATTCTTCTCTTCCAAAAAATCTGATACTTCAAGTCCAGATGCTTCTTCAAACAGTCCTCGATCAATCTCTTCGAATTCTCCTTCTAGATCCGATAAGAAAAAAACTAAATCAACCGTTATTCAAACCCTAACATCCACCACCGGAACCACCACAAGTGGCGGAGGAGGTGGAGGAATTATCGGAGCCTCCGCTGCTAGCCGGAAAACACTGGTTAAAGATGGAAGTAAGAAGAAAGATGTTGTTAAGGGAAAGGAGAGTGAGATTCTGCTGGAATCTCGGTCTCGTTCCGGGTTGAAGAAATTGACTCCGGCGACGGCGGTGGAGGTGAAGGAGTTACCGTTGACGTCGCCGTATTCTTCTTCTTCTTCTTCTTCGTCGACGGCAGCGGCTTCTGTTTCGCCGATTTTGGCTTCGTCGTTAGGATTGAATAGGATAAAGACGAGATCGGGACCGTTACCGCAGGAGAGTTTCTTCGGTTTTAGAGGTGATAAAGGAGGAGCTGCGGCGGCGCTTGGTGCTAGTAATCTTTCGAGGCCCGGTGTTGGGAAGAAGAAGGAGGTAGGGAATCAGAATAGAGTAGGGTTTCGGGAAGGTTTGGGAACTGATGGTTGTGTTGATAATGGGAGTAGTTTGGATGGTATGTCGGTGGGGAGTGGTGTGCAGTCGACGGAACAGAGTCCGGTCGTGTTGCCGCCGTCGCGGTTGCAGAATGGTGAATCCTCTTCTGAAGCAGGTATCATTAGTGCTAATCTGTGTTTTAATCTGTTATTAAGATTATCCTTTTTTGTAATGGATGATGACATTGATGATGATGTGCTGTGTGATCATGGTATGGGCATGTGTTTGCTACTTATGAAAGAGAATTATGGATATAAAATGGATTTCATAATTTTGTTGTCAGTTAAGTCCATTTTGATCTTAGTTTGGTAAGTTTTGATTAATGTTTTGGTCTAGAGGCATTATTAGCTTGTTTTTAAGAATGGTTTAGGTTTGTTTAAATTTACTTATTTGAGCTTATCTATTGGTATAAACACACACGTGTAAGACTGTTTGAGAGAACTTATAGAAAAAACTTATGACACGTCTATAAGCTATTTTCAGCTTATTTTCATAAGCTCTCTAAGATAGTTTGTGAAAACAGCTTATATAGATAATATGAAAATAGTTTGACTTTATTTTATCTTTTGTTATAGAAATATAGTTTATACCATAAACACTTTTATGATAAGTGCTTATGCTAAGGAACATGGAAGGAATTATTCTGATTTCTAGCGAGTAAACCGGGTAGGAATATCTTTATTGGATTATTAAGAAATGTTATCTATTGGATGGAATTACAAGTTCACACGGAAAAAGAGCCATGGCTCAATACTTGAGAGGGGAAGGAAGAAAAGTACATGATACCAGTGGTTGCTGGATTGTGCAACTGTGCATGCATCAAAGAAAATGATCAATTAATAGTCTATTTTGATTCCAATTCAAATGGGTGGTAGATAGAACCCCTAGATGCTCCCCAAAAGATGTGCAAAGTCATGCTTGTTTTATTTTTATTTTTTTAATTAAAAATCGAACACACATGTTTTAACTTTCACCTTTTTTGCTTGGAATTGTAATTTAAAATTTCAATTATCAGAGATGAAAGTATTAAAAACTTGTTATTTATTAATTCCATGAAATTTTGTTGACAATTGGAATTGTAATTCTGATATACACCACAAGTTATTTGGAATTGGGAGGTCCAGTTCTAATTCTGAGGCTCAAATCGAAGTTCAATTCTGTCAGACAAACAGGACCATATTGATATTGCAAGTGAGTTTAAGAGGGTACTTTTGAGGGAAAAACAGTTCTTGGGGAGAAAAGTCTTCCACACCCACAGAATATATATTATTGGAAATTGTCTGGTTTGGTGCATGGAATTTGACTTGGAAGGCCTGTTAGAATTAAAATTATAATTCTATGGAATTAAAAAAATAACTAGCCCAATCTCTTTGCAATTCTCAGTTTGGATTGTAAAAATTATCAATTGAATTCCAAGGCATTGGAATTTGGAAATAAAGTCGTGTTTCTCCATACTTCTAATGGTTATTTGTAGTACTGGTACAAATTATTATAAAACTTGTATATTAATGACATAATGTTCATATATATAGTTGTAAGTATGATGATATGTATTGGGATAATCCTGTGTACCAGTGCCATCAATTTGATTTATATTATTTCAAAGGTGTTATCAATAAGATTGGCAGATTAGAATTATTAAGCATAAATTATGACCAGCCTTCGTTAAGGAGAAAAATTGTGTAGCTCAAATAGAAAAATTATAAAATCTTCATATTACAAAACATATACTTTTCCTTTTGACATATCATATTTAGAAGGGGACCATATTGCTACTATTTTATTTAATTATTTAAGGACTAAATGACACTTTTTGTGAAATTGTTGGGGGAAATACAGACCAACTGAAATCACTACATTTTGAAAAAAAATTGTAATTGAAAACACTGAAAGTATAGTAGTCTTTTTCAGTAGATGAGGTTTGGCTGCAATAACTGAAAACCGTGGAACTCAGAACTTTGGAACTACTATCTGAATGTTCGGGACCATAGTGTTGACCTAAAAAACTAGGTCGGGTTTGACTTAATCAAGTGACTGGGCAACTAATTTGATCACCAGTGAGGTTGGAAAAACAGAATCTGATCAGGCATAAAAAAACTCATAAGTAGCAGCCAGTTTTTCGGATTTGATAAAAGTCAATTAGGATTTGAAAAGGCTGGTTTCCTGGCATTTAATTGGTTTCCTCGTGTTTTGACTAAAAAGCAGTTAGAAAACTAGGGCATCAGACCCCACAGAAAGAGACACTCCAAGTTTAAACACAAGAAGGCTAGAAATTTGCTTTGAAAATAATTTCTTCTTAGCTGTTTCATCACTTATATTATATAGGACAAGTAAAGTAGATGCTGTTCAGAATTTAACACCTTTGTGAATTAACCAGCCTCTGATCAAGATAAATAAATTTGTAAGTAACGATAATAGTTGAAGTACCATAAAGCTCCTGCCATGGCGGGGGTTGAGGGAAGAAATACACAACTAAATGTTACTAAAATATTTTTTTTTTTTAAGTTATACAAATATTTTTTTTTTGTTACTGAAATATTACTGTGACTAAATATGGTAATTGATCCCAATATCCACAGTATGACATCTGGATTTACTGCTGAGTATGCTGTTTTTAATACCAAAATGTTGCTTTCGCTCATCATATCACTTTAAACAGGAGAGCAGGCATCATCACAGACTCAGACTGGAGACTTAAGAAGTGAAGATGTTTGCACTCCAGAGGTACTGCAGGGTGTAGAGTGTGTGATATCTTTTGTTATTGATTTGATTAAATTGAATTTGTTTGAATTAGTTGTTGTACTCTGTTCATGTGTTACGGCAAAAAGACTGATTGTTCCCTTTCCAGACAGCATATGATTTTGAAAATCCGAAAGAATCTGAATCTCCTCGTTTTCAAGCTATATTACGTGTCACTAGTGCCCCCGGAAAGAGGTTTCCTGGTGATATCAAGAGTTTTTCCCATGAGTTAAATTCCAAAGGTGTCCGACCCTTTCCATTTTGGAAGCCTCGAAGATTAAATAATAACCTTGAGGTACTTTACTTTCCGTTTTACATTGTATTGTGGAGGTGATGGTTTGTGTTGTAGGAAACATTAATTTAAAATGACTTTACTTTTTTTGTGTGCAGGAGATCTTGGTTGTTATTAGAGCTAAATTTGATAAAGAAAAGGAAGAGGTGAACTCTGAACTGGCTATTTTTGCAGCAGACCTGGTTGGAGTTCTTGAAAAAAATGCAGATACTCATCCTGAATGGCAAGAGACAATTGAGGACTTGCTAATTTTGGCCAGGCGCTGTGCTATGACTTCATCTGGGGAGTTTTGGCTTCAGTGTGAAAGCATAGTTCAGGATTTGGATGACAGACGTCAAGAGCTACCTCCAGGGACGCTAAAGCAGCTTCACACTCGAATGCTTTTCATTCTCACACGGTGTACTAGGTTGTTGCAATTCCACAAGGAAAGTGCCTTGGCTGAGGATGAACACGTTTTCAATCTCCGTCAGTCCAGAGTCTTGAATACTACTGGAAAATGTATTCCTCCTAGCGTGGGAAGGGATCCCAAAAATGCTAATTCTTTAAAGATCTCAAAAGCTTCATTAAAAAAAGCTTATAGCCAAGAGCAGAATACCTTGAATTGGAAGAAAGGTACTATGAAACCAGAAATTCAGTTGCCTCCTGCTGATGATGATTCTTCAAAAAACTCCGAGTCTCCTTCCGGCAGAAATCGAATGGCTTCTTGGAAAAAATTCCCATCTCCATCAGGAAGAAGCCCAAAAGAAACTGCTCAGTTGAAAGACCAAAATTATGGGACAGTTGAACCTTTGAAGACATCAGATAAAAAATTAATTTCTGATATAGATCTCTCTGTTGCCAAGCCATCTGAGCTTCTTGCTGTCAAAGATTCCCATGACCATGCTTCCAAGCACCAACACAAAGTTTCCTGGGGATACTGGGGAGATCAGCAGAATAACAGTGAGGAAAATTCAATAATTTGTCGAATATGTGAAGAGGATGTACCTACTTCACATGTTGAAGATCACTCAAGGATTTGTGCAGTTGCTGACAGATGTGATCAGAAGGGTCTGAGTGTCAACGAGCGTCTTGTCAGAATTTCTGAAACACTAGAAAAGATGATGGAATCATCTACTCAGAAGGATTCCCAACAGATGGTTGGAAGTCCTGATGTAGCAAAAGTGTCAAATTCAAGTATGACTGAAGAATCTGATGTTCTTTCCCCTAAACTTAGTGATTGGTCTCGCAGAGGCTCAGCGGATATGCTAGACTGTTTCCCTGAAAACGAAAATTCAGTTTTTATGGATGACCTAAAGGGATTGCCACTTATATCATGCAGAACTCGTTTTGGTCCCAAGTCTGACCAAGGTATGACAACATCATCTGCAGGAAGCATGACTCCTAGGTCTCCTTTATTGACACCAAGGACAAGTCAGATTGACTTGCTCTTGGCGGGGAAGGGTGCTTATTCTGAACATGATGATCTGCCACAGGCAAGCTTTTATTTTAACCTCTTTTATAAACGACTATTATTTCTAATTTGTTGTCCTAAACCAATTATGCCATGGATGTCATTATCCATTAAATTCAGCATTTTGTATCAAATGATCTTCCCTATGTGTTCAGCATTGTGTTGTGTATGATGTTGGTGATGCACGATCCAGTGATTATAACTGTCCCTAAACCAGCCTACTATATTTTTTGGATTATTGTAGATGAATGAACTTGCTGATATAGCGCGATGTGCAGCCAATGTTAGTCTGGATGATGATCGCACAGCGTCATATTTATTATCTTGTCTTGATGACTTGAGGGTTGTCGTAGAACGAAGGAAGTTCGATGCACTTACTGTGGAAACCTTTGGAACACGCATTGAAAAGCTAATTCGGTTAGTACTTCTCTGTTATATATTATGCAACATGTCTCTATCATAACAGCTCTATAATAACAGTGACTTATTAATAATAAGGCACTCCTAGCGAACATTGAACTTCAGTGAGTGAAATTCTCAATGAATAAATTTTGGTGTAAATTCTAGTTGAAGACACTTTTGATGTAAAATATGAATTTTTCTAATGATCAGATCAGCTGATGTTAGTATGCTAGTTGCACTTGCTGATCTGTACCTCTTGTACTAAACCTAGTTATATATTCTTTTACTCATAAGAAAATATTAGTTATGAATTAGACTTCTTGCACATGTTATGCATGTGGAAATTTAAATTGTTTATTAAGTCGTGCCTTTTGGTCTGGCCCTGATTATATCTGAAGTTTAAAAATCTGGGGGTATCACTATACCCCTTGGACCCCCACTCGCCCCATCATTGCCACAATTCAATATGAACTTTACGGGTTGTCCTTTGCAATTTGTTGACGATTATTCTTATTAAGTTGTAATTTGATTTTGCAGGGAGAAGTATTTGCAACTTACTGAGATGGTGGATGTCGAAAAGATAGATATAGAGAGCCCTGTAATTGATGATGATGTCATCTTGGAAGATGATGTGGTTCGCAGCTTGAGAACAAGCCCAATTCACTCTTCAAAGGATCGTACCTCTATTGATGACTTCGAGATTATAAAACCTATCAGTCGTGGGGCATTTGGAAGGGTTTTCCTGGCTAAGAAGAGGATAACTGGTGATCTTTTTGCAATAAAGGTACCTATGCTTGTTTTGCATGTTTGATACATATGAACATCCATTAGTCCACACATTTCATTCCGGGTGTCTGTTTTTGCTGCTCATTCATGTAGCTTTTAGAAGAGTTGTTTAATAATACTGGGTTACTGTCTGTTGAATTTTGTGTGTGGTGTTTTATTAAAACTTATATGTCACTGAATAATGTATCTTTCATATTCTGCAGCCAGTGTTCCATATGAATGTTTAGAATCTACATTACATTCTTCCAACTGAGTCTGACCATGTTTTTTTCTTCATTATTTTGCTAATTTTCCTTTCCTCTCTGGAAAGTAATCTGTATTAATTATTCTTGTATTGCATTGTTTATTACTTTATCATGTTTACATCTTTCAATTGTACTTTTGCTTCCAAGGCAATTTTAGTTTTATTGCAATGCATTTTTGGGACATAGCTTTGTTGGGATACCTTTAACTTACTGTGTTGTAATTTTGTTTCTATTTCTTGTTTTATGCTTTCAAGCTTAATTCTTTATCATATTTAACTGTTTGCGACAGGTTCTTAAGAAGGCAGATATGATCCGTAAGAATGCTGTAGAAAGTATATTAGCAGAACGTGATATCTTAATTACAGTGCGCAATCCTTTTGTGGTGAGTGGATCTAACCTGTTAGTTATTCCATTCTATGTTGCTTTGAGAAATGGTACCCTTGTTCTAACAGTTGTTTAATTTTATCAGGTTCGGTTTTTCTATTCTTTTACATGTCGTGAGAACTTGTATCTTGTCATGGAGTATCTTAATGGCGGTGACTTGTATTCATTACTAAGGAATTTAGGTTGTCTCGATGAGGAAGTTGCCCGTGTATATATTGCTGAAGTGGTAATTATGGGCGTTCACTCCTCCTCACTCTTTCTGAAGATGTAAAATGATCTTTTATTTCATTGTATTATAATACAAACTTTTCATCCAACTGTAGGTGCTTGCATTAGAGTATTTGCATTCACTGCGTGTGGTTCATCGTGACTTGAAGCCTGACAATTTATTGATTGCACATGATGGTCACATCAAGGTAACTACTGACTGGTTTACTTTCACATTGTATCCTCTTGAGTTTCGACTTGCTTGTGCCCTGTGGCTCCCTCGAATATAGTTTATACTTTATGCATGCTCATCTAGTCAACTAAATTCTTTTTTCCTGTAACTACTTTTGCAGTTAACAGACTTTGGACTTTCAAAAGTTGGTCTCATCAACAGCACGGATGATTTGTCTGGTCCAGCAGTGAGTGGGACATCCCTACTTGGGGAGGATGAATCTAATACATCTACATCTGAGGATCAAAGGGAACGACGGAAGAAGCGTTCCGCTGTTGGCACACCTGATTACTTAGCTCCTGAGATACTTTTAGGAACTGGACATGGTTCGTATAGTCCCGTTTTTATGTTTAAGGTGGTTTGTTTTCTGTTTTCTTTTTCATCTTGTAAAATGCAGATTAAACTTATCTCTATCATGGATATTTTTAAGGAATAAAGTAATTCTTCTGTTTAAATAAACTCTTAATGATGCTAAGCTGTATGGAAGGGTTATTAGAGTGAAGTAATGAAATTAAATGAACCTTTTGTTATTATAGTAGCCTGTTGATTTAGTAGTAGTTTTACTATTACATTATGTACTTGTGAATGTTGTCATGTATTCTTCTTGTGTATTTATTATTGCAAACATAACACTAGCAAAATATTTGTTCAATTTTTGCAGGGTATACTGCGGATTGGTGGTCTGTTGGGGTCATTTTATTTGAGTTGCTTGTCGGTATTCCACCCTTCAATGCAGAGCATCCTCAGGTTTATACCTTGCTTCTTTGTGTGGTGAATATTTATATTTTTGTTCTGTTGGTAGTTTATTGAATTCTCACTACAGATTATGTAATTTCTTGTGTTTGTAGACTATATTTGATAATATTCTTAATCGTAAGATACCTTGGCCTGAAGTTCCTGAAGAAATGAGTTTTGAAGCACATGATCTTATTGATCGGTAATGGACATGCTATGTTTTATTTGTACATTACTGTTCTTGCCATATATGTATTAGGAAATTATTTGTTTTAAACTACATAATTTGTAACATCGATTCTGTGTTTGTTTAAATACTTGAGTGTATTTGCAATATGTTAGTTCAAATATGGCCTTTGCTGACATAATGACATATTTTGTATAGCAATCTGGGTCTCAAGAAAGCCTTTGACATACTATCTAGGACTACTAAGCAGTATGTAACCTTAATTTGATGTTCTATTTTCAGATTATTGACAGAAGATCCTAATCAAAGACTAGGAGCTAGAGGGGCATCAGAGGTGATATAATATTTTGTATCATATAATCACAGATGCTTGTTTTCTATGATATTTTTTCTCCTTTCAAATGTTAGACTGATAGGCTCTTAATAATCCAGGTGAAGCAACATGTTTTCTTTAAGGATATAAACTGGGACACACTTGCCAGGCAGAAGGTATGTAAATTGCCCGTTTGGATAGGATATCCAAATGGTCGTTGTTATCAAGTAAATTATGTTTCAACGGTTCTCATTGTGTTTGTTTGCATTTGGAGATTAAGAGTAATTCAATTTTGCGGTGAGTAGAATTGATTGTAAGGGAAACTTTTTAGCTTTTAAAACAAGTAGAATTGATTCTAGATTTGGGATCCACAAAACTCCCAACTTTTATAATTCAGAAGTGTTCCTACTTTATTACTCCCTCCGGTCATATATATATATATATATATATATATAAGAAGTAAAAAAAATACAAAGACCTATGAAATCATTTAATGCTATAAACATGATGGTTTATTCCAAATATGACCCTATATTTAATGTGCTTGCGGATACACTTATATAGGATAAATTCATTTCTACTAAATATAGAATAAGGCTATAAAGTAAAATAAGTAATTAACGCATCTTAAAATATGTCTTTCTCTTCTAAGTGGGACCAATAAAATTCCAAACATTTTCTTATGTATAGGACCAAAGGTTGTATCCGAAGTCAAATCTTCTAAACTCACTTTGGAAATATCATTACCAACCACAAATATTTTATTTTATTTCAATTATATAAAAATCAGTTATTTTACAATCAATTCTTTCGGAATTTATTGTACCCAAAAGCAAACCATGATAATTCACCAGAGACAAAAGTTATTGTTAATACTTAATTGTACTGTCAATCACTTGATTTTGCAGGCTGCATTTGTTCCTACTTCTGAGAGCGCTCTAGACACCAGTTACTTCACTAGTCGCTACTCATGGAATACTTCTGATGGCCTCCCATATCCTGCAAGTGACATGGAAGATTCCAGTGATGCCGATAGCTTAAGTGGCAGCAGCAGTTGCCTAAGCAATCGTCATGATGAAGTGGTACTGCATTTATTGACAATGCTAAATGTAAAATACGGACTGTTTAAGTATTATGAGCTGACTTCCTTTTGTTAATATATCTATACACAGGGCGATGAATGTGGGGGTCTTGCAGAGTTTGATTCTAGTTCTTCTGTTAATTACTCTTTTAGTAATTTCTCCTTTAAGGTAATTCCCTCAAATCTTATTCTATTTATTTATAACCTAAATAATTAGAGTAACTTTCATGAATGTTGCATGGTATATGGTCCTTGTTTTCTTATCACTTAGACTTGTATTTATTGTGGGATGAATAAGAAGAACAGCTTCTCCCCAAGCCTCCTAACTTTTTTGACATATTTTGTTTGATAATTTTTTCGACATTTTCTTTTGGCCTTGTGCTATTTATGCCACATACATCACCAATTTTTGCCCAAATTTTCTGGTTGTGGTTAATGTTTCCGTTTGCTTCTCAGAATCTCTCTCAGCTCGCATCAATCAATTACGATCTCACCAAGGGATGGAAAGATGATCCCTCAACAAATTCTAGTGCATAGCTGTCTCATCTTCTGTCAAAGTCCAGAATATGATTTTCGACCTATGATGCAAGCAAATTGGGAGGCATATAAATCTTTTTGTTGTTTGTATACCTTGTACATGTATGATTCTGCAAAAATCATTTTATTTCAAAATGCCTTTTGTATTTTGTATCACATAAGTCTTTCATGTGTTCTTGCTGATCTAATTTGTATTGTTGGATTTTGCAGACATTTAGAGATTCAAAGTGGTTCAGGATGTTCTCTTTGTGTATTAGGTTACAGGACACAATAGTGAGGAGTTTCAATATGTCGGTTAATTTGTGTATGAATTGAGGACTGTAAATTGTAAAATGCATATAACATTACCTTTCCTCACAGTGTTCTGTAATGTACTTCCCTAATATGCTAGTAATGAGAATACATCCCATTTTGTTCAGGCCACTGTAATATTATTTACTTATATTATCTAAAATTGATATGTGAAATTTCTTATTGAGTCCCCTTCGAGTATTTTGGGGACTACCTTAACGATCAATTTAACCATTAACCATTTACAAGCTGAAGCCATAAGCTTGCTGACATGGTTTCTAATTATTTTATTAATTCATTATAACTTTTGGATGAAGAACATTAATAATATCGTTGCTTACAAATTTTTATTTAAGTGTGTTTATGACTGGGCAGTTTAATGGATGTCCAGGATTGTTTTCTTGCATGCAACGCGAGAAATAATTCTTTCACTATTATGTAAAATATCAATTTTTCTTTTATACAAGATAACATTTTCATTTATCTAAATCTGTCACTTAAGTAAATTTATTTTAAATCTTTGTAATTCTTGAATTGAGTTGACATCTTGAATACTTTCTCTAAAATGAAGTATAAGTAAAAAGTTAAATAAAATTGATATATTTAGTAAACTTAAATTAAAAAATATATATTTTATTTATTTATTTTTGTTTGTATTTTCGTCACAGAGAGAATAAATATTAAATTATTGAGAAATCCACATAGTGGCAAATATAATCCAGCAGTCTAAAGTTGTGAAGAAGGAAGAGATACTGATCCAATGTTTGTGATTTTGCCACTATATAACTTCCACTAATTTTCCTAGACAATTGCATAGAATAAGACAACAATGGCTGAAGAGGCAAAAGCATCCAATGTAGCAAAATAATGGGATTGCAATCTTTGTTTCTCCTCATCATATCATCATTTGTTTTCAACCTTATTTGAATATATCACCTGAAAATCTTAACAAAAAAGAAGCATCAAAGAGTGGTCTAGATCACTCATACCAACAAAATATGGCAATGCAGTGATGCACCACAATGAGGAAACAGTAGGACCACTATATATCATAAATGCTTACTTTAAATTGCAGTAGGACCACTCCACTATGTATTATTTTGGTCCCACCATAAAGTTACAATTTTGATAGCTTGTTTTTGGCAAGACAATTTTGATAGTTCGGTTTGTATTCACTTGAGATAAAAATTTTGGTTTGATATTTGAATTTCAAAATCTACATCAAGGATAAGAATGTATTTGCTTATCATAGGTACATTTACATTACCAACTAATATAGACTTCCAAGTTTTACACTAGGTGGATAGTACTCCCTCTATTTCATATCTTTGCTAGTTTAAGATTTTTGTACATAGGTTGAAATGTTATTTAGTTGATGTATATTTACTAAATTCCCTTATATTTATCATTAATGTGATATAGCTCTTCATTTTTCAATGTAAAGACTATATATATACTCAACTACAAAATATCTGGTAAACACAAATAATCTTAATTATATTAAGGATATAACTGGAAAGTAAGAATACAATATAATTTGAATTTCTATAACCAATTAGTTTTTTTACTAATATAACACCAATTATTTTGAAGAAAAGAAAAAGAGTAAAAAAGTTTTGTTGTCATGGAGTATACAACTAATTGATCCGTGTTTGTTATTAAAATTAATAATAAAGTCTATTATGATGTCGGAAATTTATAAGTCACAATTCATCTTTATCTATGTCACATGAATATTTGTCAATTCACAAAATTTTTGATGTGACATTTTCCAAAACACATTATTTCTTCTACTTACATTTTATTTTACTACACCAATATGCAAAACAAACCTTTTCACCTATCCATTCAATTAAGTACATTTATTTCATAGCATATGTTTCGCAATTTCAACTCTAATTTATCACTCAATAACCGATCAATATACTTATAAGACTCTGATTAGTCATCAAATATTTCATTTCTATAACTCATACATAAAAGAACAAACCACCCAATATCTTCAAAGCATTACAATGCAAGTTCTACTATTTTTCAACCACCCTCTATGAAATGTAACCAAGCCACATTGGCATATTCTTAATTCACATATACTTCAATAATATTGTTCGTCTGTTATCAATTATCTTTGAAGATAATATATAACTATCATTACCTACGAGGTGAGTTTTTCCTATAACGTTGAATGTGTCTCTCACAACCTTTTTATTTTCTTTATATAATTAAAAAAAATACAAATTATAATCGAAACAATATAAAGATGAATAACATTAAATATTTAGAAATGACTAACTTTTAACCCTTTCAGTAACATTTAATCATTTTACTATTCACTTGAAACTTTTAATGTCTTAAACATCCACAAACCTATAATTTTTTGTAATAGGCTCTTGAAGTTTCTTGACCATGTCAAATAATTATTTGAAAATTCCATTTCACATTATAATTATTTAGATAAAAATAATAGTTAAAGTAATTGAAACTTCTCCATCCAAAATACCACAATTATAGAATTTAGTTACATTTTGTATTGAATTTTCATTTGACTTGACATTTGTGTAACTAACATTTTTATTATATAAATTTTATTATTATTATTAATATTTAAGGTTTTTGAACCTTAAAAAATTTCTATTTTTCTTTGTGGTATTCTTTTCATAAATATCACTTATTTTTACATACATAAAAATTTGTTTTAATATTTTAAATACTATTATAAATATTATTTTTAACAAACTATCACTCATAAATAAATATTTTAATACACCGTAGAACATATAATATTATATATTTTATACGGTATTATATATTTTGCACGTTATTATATTTATGTCCTATTTTATATCGTGATTTCATTGCTCATAGTTTAAAGATTGTTTACTTTTTTTGGAGGATTGGAGAGAGAGTGATAGTTCTCATGCTACAAAAATTATTCCTTTCTTTTTCAGTATCACTGATTATCTCCAACTGTAAAGCTACATATAAACCATATCAAACTTTTTACACATGGCCACAAGACAATAATTACACTTTAGCATTTTACACATTCACATAACTTTTTGACAATTTATCCTAATAGGCCCCTACTAAGTTTGTGCTAAAAGTATTCTTTTAAGAAAATGTAATGTTTTTTTTTAAAAGGGAAGTACACTTAAAAGGATCATATTCACTGAAATTTTATTTTAATTTTATTTTAAATTGTAGTTGCGGTTACACTATAAATTTTTATATTAAAAAAAATATGCAACTTAAATTGCTACTATGACATTGCGAAGACTTCAAAATCCACAAAATATTATAGCCGTATTTGTAGACTGCAATTTAAAACCATGTTAAGGATTAACATCCACATCTTGGTCTACATACCAAGTCAAGGAAGAGTTAATCAAAGTTGGTTTTGTGTATAAATCATCCATTTTTATCAATTTGAGGTGTTTACAAGACTCAACAATTCAATAGGTGATGCATGTCAACTATGAAATAGTACTACCAAACATGACAGCAACTAAATATCATCTCACTTTCAACAGAGAAAAAGGTTTCACCAAAAGTAAAAGTTAATGCTAAAGCAAGAATAATAATTACATCAACAAGAATCTACATCCAATAACTTATGGAACAGATATGCATTCCCCTAAGACATTGATTGTAAAGAAAAAGAGGGGAAAAAGGAGGAGACACTACAAAGTTGAGGTGTTGATGAAAATTGAGGCTCAAGCTAATAAAAGTTACAACATAAGCACATGATTCAAGAAAAAGATATTAGTAAATCAGCATTTCGGTCTTCGAAATTGCATTCATCAAACTATTTAGTCCCTCAAATTTACAAAATAACAAATCAGTCATTTAAATTAAAGATTATATCAATCAACTTAGTCTCTCAATCAAAAATATATCTTTAGTTAATATCTATCCAAATCAATAAAAAGACTTGCATATTGACTTAAATAGTCTCTTTTTGCATCAAGATAAATATAAAACTTTTAGAATTGTTGTGCTAAATGATTAAATTTACCACGTTCAATTTAAGGGACTGAATTGCTATTTCGTAAATTTATGGGACTAAATTGATGGACCCTTACAATTTCAAGGACTAAAAGATTTACTCAAAAACAGTTCATCAGTTGGTAAGTCAGATAGAGTCAAACTCATCGAGAAGCGATATCGTCAAAGTCATTGATGAAATCAGGTTGTTGAATTTGGTCTTGACTCTCTTTCAAGCTAGATCTATGCAACTCTTCTATGTGATGTCTCACTTGAGATATCGAAGGGCGGTTATCGGGGTATGTGGCAGCACAATCTACAGCAAGTTGCAACAACTGAACCATTTCGTCTTCGACATTTTGATACCTAAGGAGTTCAAGATCAAAGACTTCAGAAGTCCACTCGTCTTTAACAACCGATTGCACCCATCTAGGAAGGTCCACTCCTTCCTCGTTCAACACAGCGTGAGTTGGAGCCTTTCCGGTTAAGAGTTCCAAGAGCAATACACCAAAACTGTATACATCAGCCTTCTGAGAAACTTTTCGAGGATCGGTAACCTCAGGAGCGCGGTAGCCGGAAACCCTGTTGGGTGTGGATGAAGGACCAACAAGGTGTGCAAGACCAAAATCAGAAACCTTTGCATCATAGGTTTTGGTTAGTAGGATGTTAGATGATTTTATGTTTCCATGAGAAACATTAGGCCCTTGTGAATGTAAATATTCGATGCCGCGAGAAGCTCCGAGTGCAATGCTTGATCTCATTTCCCAATTCAGTGGTGTCCTGCCCCCTCCTTTGTTTCCTGTATCAAAAAAAAAAAAGAAGAAAAAATGAGCTTTCATTTTACCATTGTTCATTTATCTTAATGAATAATATGTCATGCTCTATTTCATTTTTAACATAGTTACAAATTGGTCAATGTGATCTAAAAGCTGATTATGATTCTCAACTATGCAAGACATATTATAATTCCTAAAGGAAATGCAATGCAACTATGTATAAAAGGAAACAAGTTAATTGAAAATGGAAATGCAATGCAACTATGCAAGAAACTCAAATGGTTACCGAGCTCCAATGAAAGTCGAATCGATTGAGGATATCCAAGTTCGAACCCTAATTGAAACAATTTCTAGCCAGACTTTACTTACCTCCTGTCCGAACTTCAGATTACCAGGACCCAATTCCTCTAGAAACCGGAGAGTTAAGACAAAAGAAATACCGAAATAGTAAAGTAATTTGAATTCATAACAAGGAAATTAAGTGCAATATCTTTTGCAAAATCACAGTGATTCTAGCAAACATACCATGATATCAAAAATGCATTAAAAGATATAGAAACATGAATGAACATGTGAAAAAATGAAGCAAAGTAAAAACTCACTCACCATGCAAAAGTGCAGATAAGCTTCCCATAGACAAATAATCATGAACAAGAAGCTTCTCATCTCTACTATAATAGTAAGCCCTAAGAGGTGCCAAATTTTCATGAACCATTGCACCAACCCTCTCAATCTTCTCCTTAAATTCCCTTTCACTAATAGTCACATCCCTTAACCTCTTCACAGCCACCATCAAAGGACCAACCTCCAAAACTGCCTTATAAGATGTCCCAAATGTCCCTTTCCCTAATACCTCAGCAGAAGCTCTTAACAAATCCTCCAAATCAAACACCTTCCCAAAATTCCCAAAAAAAATCAATTTTTTATCCCTACCACCATTCACCACCGTCACGGCCGACGCCGAAGAAAACCCATTTTCATTTTCATTTCCATTTCCATTTCCATTTCCAATTCCAACATTCTCAATCTCAATTCCATCATCACCATGTTGATTATGCTTCAAAGTAGCTGCAACTTCATCAATTGAACTTGTCTTTTCACCATTCCTATTCCTACAAACAAGAATCAAAGCAAAAACAACAAACAAAAGAACAACAACAGAACCAATTACAATTCCAGCTATAGCACCACCAGATAATTTTCTTCTCTTATTGTTCTTCACAAACCCTTGATTTTCATCAACAACACTTGAATTACTATTTGCACCGTTTTGTTTTCCATTTCCACTATTTGCACCCCCACAAGGGTTAAGTGGTTTTCCACATAAGAAATTACCCAAAAATGAATCTTTACCAAAAGTTTGCAACTTTTCAGGAACTGAACCGTTTAGCATGTTGTTTGAAACATTGAACTGAGCGAGTTGAACCCGGTTCATCTCACTTAAAGAACCGGTGAACCGGTTGTTTTGTAAATATAGGGTTTTCAACCGGGTTAGGTTCGTGAACCCTACCGGAAATTGACCGGAGAAGTTATTGGAAGCCAAATTGAGACGGACGAGACTTGTCAGACGGAAGAATGTCGCCGGAACTTCGCCGGAGAGAAAGTTCTGCTGGAGGTAGAGGTTACGTAGGGAGGTGCATGCGGCGAGGTCGGAGGGGAGAGGACCGGAGAGAGAATTGAAGCGGAGGCTGAGAGTGTGGAGGTTAGGGAGGTCGGAGAATACGCCGGCGGGGAGTTCGCCGGCGAGTGCGACGGCAGGGAGGTGAAGCTGAACAACGTGAGTGTGGTTTTGGTCGCATTTTACGCCGGACCAGTTGCAGGGAGTGGCGACGGTGGTGTTCCAGAGTAGGGTTCTGCCGCGTACGGCGGCGCGTAGAGTTAAGAGAGCGGCGCGTTCGGAAGTAAGGTCAGGTTTTACAAAAGGAAGAAGAATAGTAATAAGGAAAAAGAAAAAGAACGAGAAATGAAACTTCATTTGAATTTGCATTTGAATTTGAGTTTGAGTTTGCATTTGAGTGAAATTGAAACGTGTTGTGTTGTTTCTTAGTTTGGTGTGTATAAGAAAGAAAGAAGAAGAAGTGTTGTTACTTAAAGTTAAACATGCGTGTTGTGTTTGAGAGAGAGCAGTTATGGTTTTTTGTTCGTTCGGTTGTGTGAGTTTGGACTTTGTGCAAACACGACAACACAAGTGGAGTAAGATAATGGACAAAACAAACAACACTTTTCATATTTTATCAATCAAATTATGCATACTAAGAAATATTGTTTACAACATTTATTTTATCCAATTCCAATGAAAAAATTAAACTTAATTGTTTAACTTATCCTCAATGATTAAGAAATTTAGTCATTAGAAATATAAAAAAATTATATTATGGAATATAAGGTTGACTTGATTGTTAATGTGAAGGAGTTAAAGATGAGAGTGACAAGGAAGTCGCAAGTTCGATAACAAAATACTAACAATATTGTTTAAGGCTTAAATATAATATTAGACATTTATCTTTTATCTAATATTTGTTTTGATATTTTATCTTTTTTTGATTAATTTTTTTCCTTTATCTTTTATAAGTGATATATTTTAGTTTATTTCACAATTACAACAAAAACGATAGTCATATCTAGTCATTGAAATTTATTCTAACAATTATCAATATATGTCTATTATACTATTTTTTCAAAAACAACATCAATTTAACCAAATAATAATTTTACACTCGATAAAGATCTCTTTGCATACTTCGAAATAGACATGTACTCCATAAAATGAATGATATTTATCAAAATTCTCTTAATTTTTATCTCGTCCTTGTTAAGTTTGTATACTTAACTTTATAATTGATCAAAGATTATACCTTAACAGTTCATGACAATTATCATACAGTTATTTGAAAGAATTATGATGGAAACGACTAATATTCATTATTTATAAATAAAAAATAAAGAACAAAAAATGAATTAAAAAAAAAAGATAAAAGACCAAAACGAATATTTAGTAAAAGATAAAAGACCAAAAATATATTTAAGCTTAATTAACAACATTGGTCTTTAAATAGGAGATACATTATTGATTTTTGCTTGTATCTTATTCTAAGAAATATGAACTAATTTTACTCATATTTCATTCCAAAAGAAATACTAACAAATTATATTTGAATATTAAAAGTTAATATTGAATGCAATACACAAATGATAATTTAGTAATGGTTGTATAAAAATTATACACATTAATTACACTATCAAATTTTCTTAATATGCTTAAAAAGTGTTAAAGGAACTTATTAAGATAAACCATCATTTTAGTCACTTTAATACTTAATGCAGCCAAAAACCAAAATTAATCTTCAAATCATTAAAATATTTGTCAATTTATTCTCCAACGTTAAATAAATTATTAACTTAGTGATATAGAGGTTGATATGACATATGATGTGTAAACGCAAGGATACTCATTTGCAATCTCTCCTGAATCTATGTACAATTTCACAAAATACAACGTCTACTAATTTGAAATATAACCAACTAATATTTTGCCCCAACAAAAGGATTGCACCAAACATTTCCAATATAAACAAACAAAACCAATATTATGTTACTTCATTATATCATAATTTTAAATAAAATATTGCAACATCCACTTCATTTTACAAACATAAAAAAAAAAGTCTTCAAAATACAACTTGGAGGATAACAGCTTCCAAGGCCTTGGAGTCGATGCTCTTAACATCTTCAAATGCCTTGTAATGGATTTTGGTATTGATTGGGAATGAGTACATGTTAAATTATAGAGATTATATTGATATTATGTTGCATTAGTCAGTCAAATAATCCGACCCATTCTTGCATGAAAGACTCGATTACAAGAATGAGTCAGTTCGGATTGATCCACTTTATTATAGGAGCTGTAAATTATCATAACCTGTCCAATATGGGCTATGCGAGACTATGGCCTGTCCAACCTATTTTTCTTATCATATTTTCCTATTTTAATTAATGTCTACATAACCATCATTTTTCTTTCAAATATATATATATATATATATATATATATATATATATATATATATATATATATATATATATATATATATATATAGATAGATAGATAGATATATATCATGTTCAAACTTGCCAGAAATCTTTTGTATTTTTTCTTGATGATATTTTTAGCATTGGACATCCACAAATTATATTTTAGACTTGAATAGAAAATCAAAATAATATATGAATATAAAAAATAAATGAAAAGAATATAACACTTTGAACAAAATGAGAAAACAGAACACATAGAGCATAATTGGTTTCTTAAAATGAAAATAACCTACCTCTAAAACTCAATTCCATACCAAGAAAACAGAAAACATGGAATTGTACCTAAGACAATAATCATATAGTAATCGAACAAGAAAAGCATGTCTTGCTCAACTAATGGCCAAAAAGCCATTTTTTTTAAAGTCAGTCCAATAATAATAAGTACAAAATAATTGGCTATTATCTGAGCCATTCCAAAGTTACTCATAATAATATTTTTTATTTTTATAAATTATCTATTTATTATAAATTATAGTGGGCCAATCAGTAGTCTATTAGACCGGTCCAATTCGACCTCAGTTTGAATACGAGTTAAACACATCGTATCAAAAAGACTCGTTATTTTAAATCATCATACATGAATTGAGTTTAATTATGAAATTTCACAATTTATACATTATACATAAATTATATTATAAAACGTCAATGAGATTAATTGTTCTCTTCAACCCGGAGTGTACCTCCTTTAATATTTTTCTTTTCTATAAAAAAAGGAAAGAGCACAATGAAGTTTACATTATACCGGTGAAGAAAATCATTGAACCAAATGAAATTATGAAAATATAATAATATTTAGAGAATAATATAGAAATATACTCCTTTCATTATAAACGTTTCGTTTGAATTGCGCATTATTTTTTTTAAAATAATTTATTTAGTTAATTTTATTGATAAAATAAATTCTAATTACTAAAATACTTTTGTTAATAGTAGATAGTAGATTGATTAAATATGTTAAAATACAATAAATAAAGTAGAATATATTAGTGGCAAAAAAGGTAATTAATGTTTCATTGTTAACATTTTTTTATAAGTAATATGAGATAAATAATTATTCAAATGTGACACTTAATACCAGATGAAAATAATACTCATTCTAGAATAAAAAATATCTATCGAAAAATTGATGTCTCAAATTTTAATTAAAACATTATGTATATCAACTTTATTATTATTATTTTTTGGCTTATATTCATTATGCTGGAAATAAGGAATAACTAATAGATATATCAATTTTTTAATGTGGTCACACTATTTATGTTCTACCCACCTCAATTTTATAGGAACCATAAAAGGAAGCATTTAATTAGCATCGGTGTGCGAAACAAACAAACCAAGAAGACAAAGATAACAAGTCATTAAAGAAAAAGATAACACGTGATTAAAAAATTTATACTTCTCTCCGTTTTTTTCCATATTTGTAGAATTTTTATTTATTTTTTTATTTTTAAAATTTAATATAATATTAATTATTGATTTGTCAATAATATTTTTAGTTATTTATTGTATAGAAAAATATAAAAAATGAGATAATAAATAGTTTGGAATATTAAAAAAAATAAATAATAACATCAAAAGTAGAAAACTTTATTGGTTATTTTGGTATGTCTAAAAAGTTAAAAAATGACAAGTTAAAAAGAATGGATGAAGTATTTTGAACATCAGTTGAAATGTTATATATCAATTTAGAAATCGATAAATATGTTTTTGAAATTATAACAACGCGTAAGTAGGGTGAAAATAAGTTAGACTTATGCCACTATACTAATTTTGTAATCTGAGTTTGAAATATTTTAAAAATATTAGATCCGAGTTTGATTTATTATTTTTAGTCCTTGATGAAAAGAATATATTTAATTGTCTTTTAACTTTTAAATTTTTAAATGATCTTTTGCATTCGTGTCCAGAACATTATAAAAAGATATTCCATAATGTTTTTTAATTTTTTTTAGATGAATTAAATATAAATTTTTTAAATGTTTAAATATCAAGATAAAAATAATGAAAAAATACACATAGAAATCGAGTTTTAAATTTACTTTTTGTAGATAAATTTTTTTATAATATCATAAACATGCATAAAAAAGATTCATTAAAAAATATATCAACTCATTTTCCCCGATTACACCTAAGTTTTGTGTTTTGATGGCATGCATTATGGCCATTCATGCACTAACTCTCTTTTGATGAACTTTCCTTGTTGTAGTTGTTCTAGGTACATTTTGTACTCCGAATAACTCTTCATTAATTAAGATTTGTTTTTCTTTAAAAAATAAATAATACAATAGAATTTCATTGGTCTCTACTTTCTATTGTTGAGCTACAACCCAACAAGAATCTCAAACTTCTTTCAACACTCTATTTTCACTATTTCCTCGTATCCCTAAATCTCGCTAATTTTATTTTCACAACTAAGGAGTTTACATGAAATGTCTCACTATACACCACAATTATTCAAATATTTTTACATAGAGATACCTTATACAATTTATATAGATTCATGAATATAAATTTTAACTAATAGCATGAACAATTACATTTTTTTATAAACGAATGTTAATAAATTAGTGAGTTACATTAATTGTGACCGGTAATTGTGATAAATTGCAACATATATAACTAATTATAATATTCTTTCCTTGAAATATCGCAACATACGATTAAACTAAAAATTCATACATTTGCTTACACCAGTTTTTTAGATACTTCAACATAACGTAGGATCAATCTAAAAGATCGCCATGTTCGTTTAACATGTTATGCAATAATCTCTAATAATATAAGTTAATAGAGTGACTATTTTAAATGACATGTTATAACTTAATGAATGTATTTTTCAATTTGTAAATTTTTAGAATCCGTTTTATCCAATATTCACAATTTCAAAGACGAATTTATCATTTATTCACAATTTCAATGTAACATTAATTACTTTTTTTTTACTATTTATATCTTTTAATTAATATTATCTGCATCATTCTCAAATTATTATTTTTTATTTTACATTTATGATATTAAGAATCAACAAATTATTAAAAAAGTTAATATAGTAAAATTATCATTCTTTTTCTTTAATAGCGTAAAATTGTCAAGTACGATAAATATTGTACGAGAAAAGGTTAGAGGGAGCATTATAAAAAAAAAGAAGATAGATGTAAGACCATTAAACAAACATTAATATCACAAGTCACAATATCAATAATAACTTCACGTTTACAAAACAAATGAAAATTTAGAAAATGTATCTAACTCATGACTAAAATACATATAAAATTAGAAACTAAAATGGGAAATCAATGACATATAGGTGGGATTTTTGTATACACACTTTCTTGAGGGCTTTCATAGCACATTGGTGTCCACAAACACATGCAACATCGATCAACACCAAATTAACTGTTTTTAAAGGGTTTCTTGTTGGAAAGCTAGCTAGTGTTGGTTGCTTATTAAACTAAAACAACTTTATACACAAAGATGGATAACGGCAATAACTTTCTATTTGGTTACCCATGTGATGACCAAAGTAATACCTATACCTACTTTTTCAACTACCAATAAATAATTGTTTTAAATCAAAAAAAAATTCTACTTACCTAGGAGTATTTATAAATAGATTTTAGATAAATTATTTGGTATTTTAAAGTTTCGTCGAATATCAATATTTTGAAGGCAAAATAAATTTAAAATTTAATTCAAAATTAATAAAATATATAAAAAAAATAACATGATATTGAATAATTAAATTTTGGGTACCCTACTCAATAAAATTTTAGAATACCAAAGTGTTGACTTAGATTTTATTGTATGAATGTATATATCACTATATACCATATATTAGTTGTAGTAATTTCAATTTGTGGTAGAGGTAAGCAGAAGTTGTATCTATCAATATTCATTATTGAACGTATTAAGATTGTGTGGAAAAATGGTTTTTGGGTTGGTCAAAGATGAGTTTTTTTACCTTTACAATGAATAATATGTTGACTCTTTGGATTATATTTTAAGGCAATATAGTAATCGTTGTTATAGGAGTGTTCTTTCTTTCTTGGTTCTCCTCTTTTACTTGTAATAAAAAATCATAAATATTTGTCTCTACAAATATTAAGATTTTTCACTTTTAGTCACATTAAATTATTTTTCACGTGAATAAGAGAAATATATGCCATTGTTTCTACACAAGATTAATGATATCACATATAAGATAGAGACTCTAACTCTGCGCAAATACAACTTTCTATTAATAATAATAAATTTTGAAAGAGAAGAAGATAGAGTGAGTTAAAGTCTACGTGAAATCATTAATCATATGTGGTAACAATAACATGTATTAACATATAAGCATCAAATAAGGTAAAAATTGGCAGAAGGTAATTAATCAAATTTAGAAATATCTGAGACCAATGAAGGACAACCAATTTGCAAAAACTAATTAAAAGAAGAAATCTCAATAATTGCATAAGCAAGAGATATATTTAAATAAAAATTAAGGAGGCCAACAACTTTTTCTATTGCTTGTGCTCCATAAATATAAGTTTCGTCCAAGTTTCTTCTATTGGATTGTGGGAAAAAAATATGTAATTAGATACAGTGTAGTTAATCTCAAGAAAGGATTGTCTTCTTTATCACTCAACTATTTACAGAAGTTTGATTTAATATTTGATGTATGTCAATAGATTTTAAAGTCAGTGAACCGACATGCAAATCTGCAATTTTTTAGTGGGGATGAATGTTTTTTATTTACAAGAAAAGCATATACTGGTCAATTTATGTTCATTGATGAACACATTTATTACTCAAAGTTTGGTTAGCAACAATTTTTCTTGTATTTAGATTATCTGCTGTCAAAGGTACACAGTCACACAGTGAGTGAATTTAACACGGTTGAATTTCATGTAAGTCTTTAGTTTCAAGAGAGATGAGATTAAAGAATTAATTTTCTTTCCCTCCAAGAATAAAAACATTAGCTTTCCTTATATTAATTTCCTTCAAATGGAAACCATAGGTGGGATAGTCAAACATCATGCAAAGTACACAATTTAATGAAGCATGACACCTATACAAACCAAAACATCAGAAATCTTCCATGATGATTACTGTATGCATAAAGGACGAGGATATCTTAAGTAGAGAAGATGAGAAACATTAGGGACAATTAAAATGCATCATGGAAAAGCAAAGCATCATCTTTTCTTTAGCCAAATGTTGCAATGAGGAAGGATTTGTAGACGCTCATAAACTTGGCCACAAATGCTGCCAATGTAGAGAGAAAAAATATGGTCAGCAAGCAATTATTGTATAGATTATGTACCAACATATATTCACTTTGTATAAAGCAATTGCTATAAACAACGAGTCCACAAAATATGGAGTCTATATTAGAGTTTCGAGTAAACCACCAATTTCGTCCCTAAATTTACATCTTGGCTACTTTGTCGATCAAGTAAATGGTAATAATTAGTCCGTAATGTTTGTAATATCTGACCTGTTAGTCCCTAACATCTTGTTAAATCTATCAAATTAGTCAATTGTTTTTGCCAATGTATAATAGCATGGACAAACATGACGGAGTGTGACAAAATATTATGAACTACTTATTACTTTCATTTACTTTTAGAGATAAACTAGGAGAGAATGTGCAAATTTAAGGACACAATATGGTTTACTCTTAAGAATTATCCATGGTCAGCAACAAGCTCATAAAGATGTAACTGTTCATCCGACTATTTCACACATTCAGATCAAAGTACCTTCGATGTGAAAAATTGCTTTCTGTCCAAGGCGCATTCTATGCTCCTGGTTCAAAGAGGGGAAAGAAGTATCAGCAAATCCTCGCTTTGAAAAATAAGAAGTAAAAATGGCTACATAAAATCTTCAACTATTTACTTACATAATTCCAAGATAATGAGGAATATATTTGGGGAATAGGGGCAAGCATTAAAAAAAACAATAGAAGAATGCTGCTTATACATCAAAAGTAGCAGATCATCAGAAGAATTGTTCCATAAGCTAACAAATTAGGTAAAACTAATACAGAAGGCCAGAGTTCATGAAGAAGACGTTATCATATACACTAAGCTGTTGACATGAAATATCATATTGATAATGCACTTACATAATATGCTGCCCAATGGCAGATTTCATGCTTCAGTTCTGCATCTAGTTTCCTCAATAGCTCATAAAGAAGCCTCTGAACCAACAATTATAACATCAAAGTCAAGTGTGAAAATAAAAATCAAAGAAGAAAAGCCCTCACATTGAGACATTGTTTAGCAACAGTTACCTTCAAAATGATCTCAGGAGGAATGCAATTGATCAGCAGCTCGTACAGCTTTCCTCGAACTTGAAACAACCTAAAGCATAATAGCATATTATGTAAAGGAGATGAAACATGCATTGCATGTAAGCGAAACATGAGATTAGTTGACAACACAATCAGGTAGGCGCTTTATAAAAATGAAAAGGTTCAATCAAACATTTCATTTATCATGAAAGATCAGAAAACTGTAAACCGCATCAAAAGCAAACCTTTTTGGGCTCTGCTCCTTCATTATGTCAGATGCAATTTCAGAAATATATTCTTCCCAGTCCATTGGGGAAATTGTTTGTTTGTCAGTGAATGGATACCTACAAGTAACACATGACATGACAATATGCAAAAGAGATGAATATCTGAGACTATGCATCCCATATTACATTGGAAGCTTATGGAGCTTACTGTTGGACGCGGCAAGTCTCAAATGACAATATGGCCCTCCTTAAATTCCGATTTGATTTCTCTGCTATGCGAGCAGCAAAACCAGAAGGAAGTTGCAGCCCTTCTTTCTTACCAATGAACTGTAAAACTTCAACAATCTGCCACATGGATCTCCAAAGATTCAATAAAAATGAACATTCAACTTATAGAATGGATATGCTAGTCAAGATCAGTATATATAACAATGTCCCTGTTTAGTTTCCATGTTTTGGGCTTACGCCCTCCCTTGTTTAATTTTTTTTTTTTAAATTATAAAACATCGACTTAACAACCTATTATCATCTTGCAATAGCAGCAAGCCACCTGGTAGAACATCATACATCTACTGGAAACAACTAACACGCAAAAATAATAACATTGTCAAGAATGAAAATACTTTCTACTCACAACCCTACCAGTTAAAACAATTGCTTCAACGCTAAAAAACAAGGGAGAACATTTCTTGGGCACTACAGCAGACTTAAAATTTATTTACCTGTTCTTCACTTGGTGCATTTATTCGTACGTTAAGACAACGGGAACGGATTGCTTCCGTGACTCTTGAAGAGCTATTGCAACATAGAATTAATCTGCAATAAGAGCTGTATTTCTCCATTGTTCTGCGGAGAGAATGTTGGGCTTCTCTAGAGAGTTTGTCAACATCATTAAGCACTAGTACTGATACAGAATAAAATCAAACATCAGTTTGCAAAACTGAAGCAAACTTAAAAAGAAAAACAAGATAAATAGTATGCTTGTAAATCTTGCATCTATCATACAAGCCAAGATGGAGAGATTTCTTATTTGACATAGCCGTAAAGAAACATAATCTAAAAGCAGTGCACGAGTAAATTTGACACTACCAATTAATCAACAATCTACCCAATCAAAGAGAAAATGTTTACAGCACACAACAATTGAAAGATAGCACTCAGATATGTAAAAAAAAACACTCAGGTATAGGTTAGGTTAACAACAAAGAAAGCCAGTTACCTTTAAATCCTTTCTTCCCTTTAGTATCAATGGGTCTATTCTTAGCCATTTCTTTGATTATTTCTTGAACAATGTATCTGTCCTGGAAGCCTGCATCACTTGGAGTCATTTCGATGTGATTCGCACTTGATAATGTAGTCAACTCTAAATCAATAGATCTACTCCCAGCCTGAAACCAATTCAAAATACTTAACAATAATAATAACAAAAAGGCAAAAGCTAAATAAAACACCAACAATTCAGTTTACTATACAGAGCAAACAACCAATGCAGTGCACATGATATTGAAATTTCAATGGATCGAGACAAATCTAAATAAATGTTCGTTTTTTCTGAATCGATGGCATTAATTTTGAGTTGTGTCCTACAGTTAAGACATTTGTGTGATGCCAACTCCTCTGTCATAAGTATAATAATACATTGTAAGAGCATATCAATGATATGCTAATTTGATATCAATAGGTTTCTCATTCTCTGGAACTCTTCTTCTCTTTCAATATACCGGAACTGTTTGCCAATTAGTGGTCAATAATAATGTCCAGTCAGACATTGCTCACTAACTAAGGGTACAAATAAAATCACCTAAACTATACCAATGTAAGAGTGCTTCTGATAAATCACAAGCTTACAACAGCACAGAAAGAAAAGGGTGGTATAAAAAAGAATGAAGCTTACATCCACTTTCCACGCCCGATTTTCTACCTTCACCTGAAACATCAACAAAGACAATTTGGAAAGGCATCAAGTTACAGCACCAAGAAGCAAATAACAGTAGTTATAGCATAAACGCATTACCTACAAATACATAGCAGTCAAAAGCTCAAAGATACATAATAACAAAAGGAAAAAAAAAACATCTTACTAAAATTAATTTAATTCAATCTCAAAATACTTTTGGTGGTCGCACAAGAATTGCATTCTCAGGGAATAAACCAAAAATAAACATTACTAAATGCATATACAATATACAATTTCTTTAAAAATATAGTCAACGAAAACACACACTGAGGAGTGACAAAAAAGGGTTTTAAAAGGACCTTTTCGGCACCAGGTCCAAACATTTGGCGGAGAAGAGCCATGATTAGTGTTTTCTTGCCAGCGCCTGATGGGCCATAGAACAGCAAATGAGGGCAATCATGTTCAGTAACCTGCAATAAACCATCCAATCCAAAAGCAAAATTTAAAACATAACTTTTAAAATCAAAAGACAAAGTGATTGATTCAAATACAAAAGGAGAGTGAGAGATAGTTACCAATTTCTTGAGATTTTCAGCGATGTCACTGTGAACCATAACATGGTCGAGGGTTTTGGGACGATACTTATCAACCCACAACATCTTTCCACTCTAAGCCTTCTTCCGCTTCTTTCTTCAATCACACAAACTAATTAGACTCACTATGTCCAACAAAGGCCACAATGTCAATGGGGCAAATGCACTAAGCTATGAAATATCGACACAGACACACCATAGACACCAGACGCGACACTGCCACATATATACAGATAATAATTTGAGAAAATTGAAGTAATTGAGTGTAACCAAATGTATCAGTATCATGTTGGTGCTACAACGCATAAACTATTTTATGTTAATGATTTTTTAAAGAAGCTACCAAAAACGGTTTCTCTTCTCATTTGAAACTGTTTTTAGATTTTTTTTTTTTTTAGATTATCATTTTTCAAAAAGTTGTATTAAGAATGAAAAAATTTCAAAAGTGATTATTTAAAAAAAAAGTAATTTTCTACTAAATAAGTTGTTAGAAATGAACTCTAATTTGCAAGCATTTCGCCAACATCTTCAATCTAAATTCAAAGATGCAAACATGCACTCATAGCATATTATTTATAATTAAAACATAAAAAAAGATAAAAAGCATGGAACGCAATTTTTTTTAAAAAAGTATGAAGAATCTGTATCTTGGAAGTTTGATTTTTGCACACCTTTACCAACGGCGGAGGCAGATGACGGCGCGATACGACGCGAAGCGGAGACAGACAGATTGAGAAGTCGAGTGCAGAGGAACGGCGGGATGGAGGGGTCTGAGGTCGGGGGTGGCAGAAGCAGCGGTCTAGGGTTCTCACTTCGTCATGCTGCTCGACACTATTTTCTTATTTTATTGTTAAAATAGGAAAAGTTAGTGGAAAATCAATTCCCGCCAAAATTGAGATATATAGGTGAGTTATTATTACTTTTTTCTTTATTAATATATATCTCTTGGAATAATTTAGTAATGAATTAATTTTTTAGTAGTGGAATGATTATACGAGGGAAAAATATTTTTACATCGACAACTTATACAAATAGTTGATTAAATGGTTATTTAATAATATAAGTTATAGCTATTAGTGAAATATAAGTTAACGTTTATTGTCAATATATAATTAAAATAAAATGAGAGAAATGATTTTAGATATGAGAAATTATAGTAAGTACCGAACGCCAAATACATTTGTGTGTAAAGTAAATGAACATATTTTAAGAAACTTTAGCATTTTTCTTTCTAAATTACAAATATAAATATCTGCAATGAGATTTAATTGAATATATGTTTAAAACCATTTTACATGATTACTAGGTATATATTAAGTCCTCTTTCATGATTATTGGTTGTATTATTTTTTCTTTGCAAGTAGTTATATATTCTCATTGTTTAAAATCATTTTGTCATTCGGCATAATTTTTTTTTGATGTCCTCATTTGACATAATATATTGTTTGATTTCAATGGAAACTTTTTGTGATTTCAACTTTTGACTGAAATATTAAGGTTTGAATAATGTCAATTTGGTTAGGATTTTTTAAGTATGGGTTAATCATACATAGTTTTCAAAATAGAAAATAAAAGTGAATAAAATTTATTTAAGGTTTTTGAAAGGTTGTGATTTTATATAGGCTAATAGTGTAAAATTGAATATTAGATGATGAGGAACAAACATATTACGTGGTGATAAATTGTTACAACTACAGTTTGAAGTTGGCCTATTGTACGATCATTGAAGTGATATACTTCAGAAATTTCCCAAAAGCCAAGTTTCATTCTGATAGTTTTTTCACAAAATTTTCCTGCTGGAATTAGCTTTTACTAAAAACAAGCTCCTATCAAATCATTTACAAGAAAATGTACTCTACCAAATATAAGGAAAATCAAGCCCCCCAAACAATTTCCTTCTTCAACTAGCATTAGAAATTCTGATAAGTATTAGTTTAATACAACTTAATACTCCATGTTATTTGCACATTTACACCAAAACAGATATTAAGATAATGACACAAATTACAACCACTTTTGCCATTAATCATGCTCCACATGTGATTGCTAAGATTACAAATATGTATGAATGACACAGAGACATTGCCTAACTTTTGTTTGCAGTGTAGAAAAAAAGGGGCATGTGTGTCTCCTTGAACTTCTCAAGATTTCTGGTCCAACATGAGTTCATTGAATGACAGTGAATGTCACACAGCTTGATTTGAAGGAGCAGAGTCTAACATGATAGACTTTTGTTTTTCTCCAGATGTCATCTGTGGTTCTTGAAAATTATAAGGAAAAGAATGATAACATTAGTAATTGGCCTCCAATTTCATGAATCAAATGTCATGCATGGCAAATGGTGACAAATGAAATGTCTAAATGCAAAAAAGACATGGACAAATTGAAATTATTGTTGTTCTTAACAAGTAAGAGCATCAACCGAATATGTCCTATACAGAGCCAAAAAAATATACAGTGAGATTCCTAAGTCCTAACAATAGGTCTTGTCTACAATGTTAAATTTAAAACTTCAGCATATTTTACATTACATGATTGCCGGTTTCCCTTTCAATTGTTCATAATAAGCACAACAGGACTAAAAATGTAAATCAGTTGTTATTTTTCAGAATTGGGATGCTCTACCATCACAGATTATATATCTCGGCAGTTAGATGAAGATCATATGAAGATCAAATGACTCATTATTTAATATGTATTTTAGAGTATAATTTGGTAAGCAAAGAATATGAGTTGCTAAATCTTCATTGAATAGTCGAGTTTTCTCGATTGTGTGACTGTGCAGGGAATTTCGGTCCTCAACATTTTTCGGTCCCCTAGTTTGGATAATGGCGTGACAGATTTTTGGATAACCGTCATAGGCAATTTGTGAACGGATGCTTGCTATGGCGGTGCCATAGACCGCAATGGCATGTTTATATGGCAATTTTTTTTGCCTTCTGCCATATTCCGTCTTCCACTATCAACAACATTAAACTGTAGTAGGTTATCATCTTATTGTTAGGATATATAGAATAATGGAAAATTAGAGCAGTTAAGTAGTTATGAGTTGTTAGAATAGTTAAGAAGTTAGTTAGTTAGGTTAGTTATGTTTTTGTTTTGGTAGTTGAGTTTGTTTGGTTATTGAGTTTGAATCCTTTCCCCTTATCCCTTGTATGGGAAGTCTATAAATAAAGACTTACTCTCCCTTAGAAATGATCGTTTGCAAAACTTAGAATTTTCTGATATTCAGGTTGAGGAGTGCATCTGCTTATGAGGAACATATACACTCTTGTGTATCTTTTCTTTTAATAAAATAGTTAATTCTTTGTTGGATTCCTAACCTGATCACAAGACTAGAATATTAACAGAACATTAGATAGAAACTAAATTTTAGCAGGTCCTATGTTGCTTCCAAAATATTATCTACAAAATGAAAAACATTTCAAACAGGGGATAAGGAGATTAAAGGACGGTCAGATCTTACTAGAAATGATGACCTTTGGTCTGGTCTTGAACAGAATCTTATGTCTAATGATTCCAACAACCTGTAATTCCACCTGACCACAACTTTCTCCATCCGTATGCTTGACTTTCTTGAGCACCAACAATGGCTTCTTCAAGGGAACCTTTGACCCTGTCAGTTCATGGTACCCAATAGTTAAAGTGTAGACTTCCTGAACAAAAGAATGGACACAAAATATTAGTTCTTTCCTTTTTAAGAAAAAAGTGAGAGTGGATTCCAATCATTCTAAAGATTATATCATAAACTCATGCAAATTCGGATTCACTGCATCAGCCGTTGATTTGAGATCGATCGACTTACACTACACCTTCACCAAATCATCTTAAATAATTCTCACCATTGATTTGAGACCAGACAACTAAGATCAATAGACAATAACTATGTCATGAAGTTACTGTATGGAATCCAAATATAGACTCTTACAGTTGAAAAGACAAAGTTGATCTATTTTTTTCATCAGTAACATCAATCCAAAGCTACGTTTTCCATGTGTACAAATTTATACAAATAACATAGGACACTTGAGAAAATTTGTCTAATGTTTCCTTGTAACTTGACTTAAACAAAAGTGATATAAACTAAACAACTTTATCTTAATAATCCTTCAAGGTTTTGCACAGATAATAAAAAATATCATTAAACAGTTTTTACTCTAAAATATTATAAATATATTTAACTAAATTAGGAATCCAATGAACAAATAATAAAAGCTTTCTTTCCATGTTAAAAAATATCCCATCACTAACTTTGTCCCTGACCATCTAATACTCAATCTCTAACACTATTAGTCCATATAATCTCTTTCAAGTCTACAAGAACAACTGTGCCTTATCCCACTAAACCTTTCAATTCTACAACAATCTTTCAATCATGATAGAGAATGAGAGATATTAGGTGATCATAGTTTGAGGTAAAAATAAAAAGATGAAAAAGAATATAGTAGTAACCTGAGAAGGACGACAGAGAGTGCCAATTTGAAGGCCGGCGAGGGATTCATCAAAACCAGGTTTTGGTTCCACGACTCCTTGTAGTTCAATAACGCCCCATTCTTTGCAGTTTCCTTCATCACAATTGCACTTCACACGAATCTGCATATCTTTTTTCCTCTCTTTTTCAACTTCAGAAGCAGTTGGAAAAAGAATTTCAACAATTATTAGCAAGGAAGCTAGTGACTAAATTTGTGTTGGAAAAAGTACTAGACCTATTAATTATCAAAGCATTTCGTGAACATATTCGTGCATGTCTAGTTCCACTTTTCCAGGAGCCAAAATCTATTTTGGAGGTTCAAAATTAATTTTAACATGTCTGAGTACTATCGAGCAGAATTCATTTTGCCTCCAGAATTGATTCTAAATTGAAGCTAAAATTTGTAGCTTTGTCCGAACGTGATTTTTACCACAAAATTTATTGTTCATTTCACTTTTATGCGAATATACCAAAACATAAATCATTTTATATTCAATTCACCTTTAACTAAAATTAATTTAGCAAAATCAATTTGTATTGCCACATAACCAAACACACACTTCATATAAAATCAAAGTTGCAAACAAACACAGATAACATATTGTATATCATTAAAACATGAATAAAGATAAATCTAACTCTAAGCATCGAATGCGAAATTGAAAACAGAGTTTGCAGAAAATTGTAACACGGAAGTTTGATTTATGCACACCTTTACAAACTGCGAACGGCACGATGCGAAGCGCAGATGCACAGACTGAGATATCGAGCTCCAGCAGAACGGCAGGACGCTGGGGTCTGAGGCGGCCGGAGTAGCAAGGTGCGGTTACGGTTACGGCGGTTTAGGGTTCTCACTTCTTCGTGCTCAACACAATTTTTTTTTTGTTAGAAGAAAAAAATAAGTGGAAAATGAATGAATTCCCGCCAAAATTTAGAGTATAGATGAATAATTTTTTGCGCCATTTTTTTTGTTTAACTTAAAATATTAATAATCAATTAATTAAGAATGATTAATTATATTATAATACTATTATTATTATTATTATTATTATTATTTTAATTTAAAATCAATAAAAACAAGAGTCTAATCAATCAAAATACAGTGATCCATTTAAAGAGTTGATTTCTTTTAACATGTAACTACACCACAATTTATTAGATATTATTATTACATTATTCAATTTTAAATATAAAGCCTCAATTTTATATCTTTCATCGCTCTATATTAATAAGTACCACAATTTGCAACTCTCTTCAATATATTTACCTCATTCTGTTCTTCATCATTTAAATAAAGATTTTTTTGAAGAAAACAATGACTTAAATGGACATTCAATTCGTCTATCTTTATTTTCCTTAATTCACAATTTTTTTCCTTTCACTTCAGAAATTCAAAAATATACGGTATATTTGTGAATGCACATAACTAATGCAAATATCAATCTTTATTATAAAATAATTTTACACATACAAAAATAATTGTTATTGTTTACCGATGTTTTTTCTGGTTTTTTTTATCGTGCACAGAGAAAATAGTATTGCATCATGCATAAGTCACTGTCATGGTTGAAATTATGAATTTTCGGATAACATATGTTACCATTGTAAAACACAAAAAGAAGATATTTGAAATCATAACAATAATTTACTTTATCAAGATACAAATTATTATTTTTAGGAACAATGTCAACCATCTACATCAGCCGATTCTCTTCATATCCTTTGGCAAATTTACATATGTATATGAAATCAAAATTTCACTGTAAATTTACATCTTAAAAATACAAGACAGGAACATGTTTCAACATAAGCCGCCACCAAAGGTTGTTTACTTGTTAGAATGGGAGAAGAACATAAAGGAAGGTGAATTCAATTCACTCATCTTAGGTGAGAATTTCGGGAGAAAATTACTAACTCTTGCTCGAAAATGGAATAGCGTGGCTCAAGTGGTCGAACTGGAACACTCGAAGAAGTATAAGAAGGAGGTTCAGAGTTCAAACCCTGACTTATGGGGTGGCTTTCTCAATTTCAGCCTCTTGTAGTTTGCAAAATAAGCTAAAATGTTCTTCAATCATTTTCCACCAATATATCCTCTACAAAGCATCAAGGTGTGAAAACTAAAACCTTTTCAATTTTTCACTTTTCTTACTATTCATATCCTAAATTTTTTTCAATGTGTTCCTATTCTGTTAATGAAAGATTAGGTTCTTTTGTGAAATAACAAGTGCTTAGACTTTGCTATAGATTTTAAAATCCATGTTATAAAGAGAACAACAAAAATGGAATGTGGAACTAAATTGTTTTTTTGGTGGCCAAATCTACGCAACAGTGCTGACGACGACGAAACCTCGCTAATTGAAGCAAACCTTTCTTCAGACTTTCCTTTCCTATATACATAAGGAAATAGGTAAGAGTCTTATCCATTATTCATGAACGATTTCTACTTGGAAGATTGATTACAGAAAACAATAGTGAATTTGACAAAATCACAATGGTCATGTGATTTTGTTGATGCTCTAAAGTATAGTTTTTATCAAAATCAGAGTGGCACACCCGTGATTCCTTCAAATTCACAATTGAAATACATGAGGCAGTTTTGTAAGTAAAAGTGAAAACGAGAAATAAAAACAGAACATTTTCTCAAACCAAACAAGCCTGTGTTTTTTGAAAAGCTTCATGTATCTTCTGACTTTGTTCAAGACAACTTACATAGTCTAATTCACATATTCATGCAAAAAAGTTCATGATTGTTTATATTAAATCAGAATTAGCACATATAGCACACCTCTACGGATATATACCTTAAGAAGTTCTTGATTGATCCCCATAGAGAATTTGCAGTTTCGGTTCCCTCGCTCGAGTCGTCACTTTTTGTATCCCTCTTCATGAAATCATTGAATTTTCCTTTTGGTATACCTGGAAAGCACATTTGTGAAAAATCTTGGATGATATTTTTCTTTTAAATTTATGATCTGCATAATTTTAAAAATTTAACTTTCATCAAATAGTATCCAAGTAAAATGAACTATTACCGAAGTCATCAGAAGATGATGAATGAACTTTTGTAGATGCTCTCAGTGAAGCTAACTGCTCAACGAGAGCGCGTTCCGTGCCACTAGAACAACGATTTGAGGAGAAGGAAAAGAAATCACAACTATAAGGAACTTCAAAAAATACAAGTAACAATGTATATTCATTTATCAAAAAGGCCTCATGTTTATGGTAGATTGTAAACTAAGCAGTTATATTCAAAGAATCGATGATTTCTTTCAAGATGAATGATTACTTCAAGTGCAAACTCAAATGTCATTTGCAACTGCTGGATGTTCTCCAATAACAAACATTAAAGTCATGTTTGGATAAACAACTTAATTAAGCGTGTATAGCATAAACCCTTCTCATATAAGTGCTCATGTACAAGCTATTTCTATAACATAGTATAAGATAAAATAAAATAAAACTTTTTAATATAAACTATAGTTGTTTTCATTAGATATTCTGAAGAAATAGTGAAATTAAGCTGAAAACAGCTTATGCTCATGTCATAAGTTGTTTTCATAAGTTTTCTCAAACAATTTCAAAAGTATTCTATCTAGAAGTATTCACAAAACTCTAAATTAAATAACAATGATAATTTGTTTTTTGATGGACATAAGAAAGTAGTAAAAAGATGGTAAGGAAAAAGAAAATACATACCTGATATCTTTAGGAATAAGAACATTTACAACGAAGTAATGATCGCCTCGAACAGATTGTTTATTCATGTTTGGAACTCCCAAACGCGATAACTTCACTGAATGTCCATGTTGAATCCCAGAAGGAATTTGGAGGTCCCTTAAACCTTCAACAGTTTCTACCTGAAATAACAAGATTAAAGTAAAAAAAAAATTCAATAGGAAAAAGACATTCCTTAGTGTTATGAATGATTGAAGCACTAAACCATGCTTAAAAGAACATAAAAAGGTAGAGTTTTGTAGGCAGCACAGTATAGAACAGAACATTTGCATTCTGTTCTGTTTATTAAAGATCTTAACAAAATTCTAGTTCTAGTCAAATCTTAATCAAATAACTTACTCAAATATAAGCAAATGTGAACTAATCTATCCACATTTAATGTTATTATTATTCCAAAAGATACTCTTAGCGCTTGTTTGGATGCACGTTTGACCAACTTTTTTTACATTCTGATGATTTTTCCATTGTGAAAATCAGATGCAACAAAACATAGCTTCCACGTCGACATGGTTTTGCTTAACAACTTTTTTTACATTCTGATGATTTTCCCATTGTGAAAATCAGATGCAACAAAACATAGCTTCCACATCGACATGGTTTTGCTTAACATTGACGTAGTTCCAAACATATGCTTAAATTAATTAATTCATGTTGTGAGGAGATAACCATTATAATTAGGGGTACATTAGTAAACATTTTTCCCTTTTTACATAAAATCAAGAAACTAAATGTATTTAACTATCATCCTTAATAAGTGCGGAAGTAGGTATTTTTGCTTATAAGCTTCTAAAATTCAAGATAGAATTCTAAAAGTAGGGAAAGATCCCTAAAATAAGTAAAAAGTCCTTTAATGAGAACGTTTTCATAAAATCCACAAAAATAAGGAAAGATCCCAATATAAGATAAAATTCTAAGAACATAATTATCCATATCATCAAGTTTTACCATTTTGCACCATCAAGTTACCATTTTTTGTGTTAATGAATACCTTTTTAACAGACCCTAGTATTGCTTCAGTGAAGTCAATGTTAATCTTTGAGTATAAATTGAGACCCTCTCTCCAAATTCCTTGCTTTTCATCGACATGGAGGACAACAAAAAGATCCCCAATATGACGCCTGAAAAAAATGCACCAAACTAATGGTCAGCACTAAGCACTTAGATGAGTTGAATCACAGTGATTCTGACAATCTTTCTGCTTCTGGTTGCAAATCAATAGTCTGATAAAAACGAGACCGAGTTTTTTCCCGCATTTTTAAAAATTCTCAGACCATATGAATCATTTTCCATCATTGCACAAAATGGACCGGAACTGTTTTGCAGTAATGTGTGATAATAATACCATGAGTATTATTAAGCATAGGTTGTCATTTTCCATCATAGGGAAATTTATCATATTTGTATTAAGCAAAAGAATGTACACATGCTGCTAGTCCATGTATTAAAGCTATATGAGGGTATAGAGACTTAGTTACATGCTGCTAACCTTCTTTTATCAAAATTCCCTTCTCCTCGAATTTGCATTGTGTCTCCATCATTGACGCCAGGTGGAATGACCACTTCCATTTTTCGATTAGCTTGCACGTGACCGCTGCCGTCACACTTTCGACAACGGTCCGTGATTATCATGCCAAGACCACCACACTTAGAGCACGTAGAAACCTGAGTATCACACAGCATCATGAATATATTCTTGTTATAATGTCTCGAGTATTTAAATATAAAATGAAAATATAGTCACTCAAATATATTTGTAGTCCGTATAAAATTTTCTGTTGACTTTTAGCCCCCAAAATATTTTTCGTCAACACTTTTGGTCCCCAAATTCCATCACAGACTGGTTGCATCACTCCATATACAGTTTTTAAGGCATAATGTTCATTCGGTGTTCTCCTTGACCACATTCATGCAATTGACTTGGGAAATTTGAGGATTTTTTATTTTAAGAACCCTAAATCTCAATATTTTAATTATTTAAATTATTTTAATTATAAATAATAATAAAATTAATAAGAAAAATGTGTTACTAAATTGAAACCTTCCACATCATTAAAAAAAGTCCACGTGTCAAGTGTTACGGTGGACTTTCGTAAGCAACATAGGCTGAGAGTTAACAGCAGAGACCAAAAGTGTTGACAGGAAATATATTGGGGGACTAAAAGCCGAAGAAATTTTTTATAGGGACTAGAAACAAAAGTTATTTTATAAACACTAAAAACATATTTAACTCTTACATCTATTCAAATTAAATTACCTGAGACATCATTCCAAAGGGTGTTTTCTGGGTTTTCTTCTCTCCTCCTTTGCCGCCACAAGTTGTGCATTGTTTAATGCTATTCTTTGACTTAGCTCCTGTACCATCACAACTATCACATGTCTCATAACAAGAAACTTCAATCTCCCTCTTTCCTCCGAAAATCGATTCTTCAAAGCTCAATTGAAGGTCATACCTGCATTGTCGAATAAAATCACTTTAACTAATGTTGTACATTTTGCACAAACTTGTTAGTGTTTTACAAACAGGTATTTAAAATAGCATGCAAAACATGAGACGAAATTTACCGAATATCATGGCTACGGTTTCTATCGTTTCTCAAATTGAAGCCAAATCCCCCGTCATCACTAAATAGTCCATCCGAACGACCAAAAAATGCATCGAATAAATCAGAAGGATCAACCTGATCAATTAAAGGCCAAAAATAAAATAAATAAGAAGTACTTAGGTGGGAAATGGAAAAAACAGAAACAGTTTTAATTTCGTAGAACTACATCACCATATCAAAGAGTTTTAAATTTCATTTTGACATTAAGGAAAGCAAAATACTTGAATACATTATAGATATAGACATACCCCAGAGGTATTGGCTGGTCCACCATTTTCTCCTTGTAGACCTGACTCACCAAAGCGATCGTATAAAGATCTTTTCTCATCATCTGATAGGACCTATTTGCATACTTTGTTACCAAGTGAATAAAAAGAGACAGATGCAAATATGGTACATAAAAGTTATAAACCATAAAATAAGACATGTATCCATAAATTTCATTAATTAATCCAACCTTGTATACTAGACAATGTTGTCAAATAGCAGCTATAGCGGTGCTTTAGCGCTATAGCATAACAGAATTTTAACAAACCGCTATTGTTTCACAATATGCGGGTTAGTACATTGTATTGTCAAATAGTGGCTATAGCAACACTATAACTCTTTAGCGTAGCAGAATTTAAACAAATTGCTATTTTTCGCGATCCGCGATTCACAACACTAATACTAGATGTAGGAAACATCACAATGCCAATGTGCAGACCATAAGCAAATGGAATAGTAGAACAGAAGATGAAAAAATAATGGATGATATGAGTATTAGAGTAGCAGCTTCTTAAATAAAAAAAAATAGATGATGTATAGCTAACAATAGAAAATATATCATTGTAGCGGTAGAAGAATTACCTCGTATGCAGCACTAATCTCCTTGAACTTCTCCTCTGCTCCGGGGCTTTTGTTCATATCTGGATGGTACTGATCCCAAACATATAAACATTGTTATAAACCAACTATTCCAAAAGCTTATATTGTTGGATAAAACTTACAAGTACATTAATGGTGTTACATCTAAAATACTCCCTCATGCGTGAGCCCTTTGGGCTTGCAGTGTGGATAATGCACTAGACAGTCCTAACTAATGCTGAAATTCAACCTTTACTTAGTAGTGACACAAAAATTGTATTGTAGACCACAAGGTCATTAAGGCTCTAATATCATGTAATGAACCAACACTACCAAAAGTTTAAGTTTTGGGTAACGCTGCGCGAATGATTTTATATCTAATATACAAAACCTTAAGTAGTACATTACCACAATTGTAAATGGGCCAAATAGCTTATAAACATTTTCTTACAGCCTTTGAAATTCTAATTTCTGTTAAGAACAATAAAAGAAAGGTCTTAACAATCTCAATTTCCAATTACCATGGTTGTTAAACTCGAGAATCTACGTAATCTCGCGGTATTTTTGTAGATTCGACTTGTAGGCTCGCATGAGTTAGTCAACACAAAGAAGGAAGGAAAGGAATCATATGAAAAAGAAAGGATACTGCAAGAACAACTAAGACGAAACAACAACGACAATCTAAGTCTTGTTTCATTAAGTGAGGTTGTCTATATAGATCAAACGAAACGACATCATAATGTATTATCATGGATCCCATCTCAAGATAGACCATTCAACTTCAAATATTTCATAATGGTTTGACTTGTAGTGTTCTTTAATCTTTCTCTACCTCTAACCAATCTTAGTTTCTTATTAGCTTTTTACTACTCAACATTCAGTTATACACCATATCAGGTCTCATAAATGTACAGTAAAATTTTCCTTCAAGTGATACTGTTCATCCAAACTACACTCCCCTTTCATTTAGATTAGCAAACGATTATTAGTAATCAAAGGATCCCAATCAACAAATGCTAAGAAAAGATAGCAAACATAATTAAGATTAAGATAGTTGTTTCTTGAGGAAACATATTTTTGGCTACAGAAAGATCCAGAAGCCAACATTTTAAAAAATGATACTACCTCATCTTTGCGCTATCATTAAAAGGTCTACTTATTTTGTTAGATTTTAAAATGGGAAGTGAAAACAAAATCAATTTTTAACCACAATTATGCCTAGCACTTTATACTATAAAGTTATTTTCTATGAAAAACTGAAGCAGGCATAGATACGACACCTACATTGACACATAAAACTGATAATAATTTAGGAAAATAGAAATCAATCTAATCATGAGTGCCAGTGTTGTACGAGTGTCAGACACCAACACTAGTCAAACACCAAGACACATGCACAAACACAGACACTCAAATACGTATTTAACTTGAAGTATCGGCGCTACATATTTCCACTACAATTTATTGTTTACTACTCAACAAAGTAAAACCTAGTTTACCATAAAAAAAATTATAAAAAAAAGTGCACCCCATATGAAATTGAGAAAAATAAAAGTCTAATCCTCAATTGTTACAAAGCAATGACATCAATAATCTAGAAATTAACTCAAATCTAAAACAAGGTGACAATTTTAAGCATAAATTTCACATAAACCAAACAACCCAAATTCCAATTCCCCACCTTTTACTCCATTTCACCAAAAACCAAACACAGCCCATCAAAATTACCACTTCAAAGAATCAAAACAAAGAACAAATTGCAAAACCCAAAATTTACAATTTCTTGTTTTCTACTCAACCAAGTACACCCATATGAAATTAGGAAAAATAAAAATTTAATCCTCAAATTTTACAAAGCAATTACATCAATAAGCTAGAAATTAACTGAAAACTAAAACTAAAACAAGAAGACAAATTTAAGCATAAATTTCACAGTAACTAGCACCAACACTTAACATGTCTCAATGTCCAACACCGACACTTTGATTACATTCAATTAATCTATTTTCTCGAATTATTACCAGTGTCGACGAATTTCGTGGTTTATAGCTAAACACCCCAGATTCCAATTCCCCACCTTTTACTCCATTTCACCAAAAACCAAACACAACCCATCAAAACTACCACTTCAAATAATCAAAACAAGTAACAAATTGCAAAACCCATTTAAAAAATCAAACCTTTCGAGCTAATTTCCGATATGAGCTTTTGATTTCTTGCAAAGAAGCATTGTTGCTAACATTCAAAGTTGAGTAGAAATCTGTTCCACCTTTGGCTCTGACAATTAAAGCAAAACGGGAGCGGTTTCTTCTTGTGGTTTTGAAAGTGAGGTTTGAAGGGGTGGGAGTAAATCTTGTAAAGGTGGCAATGGTGAAAGGGGAAGAGGACGATGGTGAGTGGATTGTGAATTGCATTGGTAATTTGTTTTGGTTTTGAAATGGAGATGAAGGAATGTGAAACATGGTGATTATTTTGATGATGTCGTGTTTTTGTTCAAACTAAGGAAATCAAAAATTGAGAACACAAGAGGGGTTTAGTTCATGTGATTTTAGAGATTATTGGACATTTTGGTAACTTGGTATGGGTATAGGAGTAGTAATTTTTCACCTTCAAAATATAGAACGACAAATAAATTTAAAAAAAAAGTCATTTGAAATATTAACGATAAAATAGTATTTATAAGTGCTATTTTAAAATGAAATATAAGTAAAAATGATAGTTGAAAAATTAATGTATCTAATTAAAAATTCAGTCTAGATACATCAATTTTTCAACTACTATTTTTGTTTATATTTCATTTTGAGTGAAGTATAAGTTAACGAGTTTTTTCATCTTTACGTTTGAGACGATTAAATGGATTTAAGTATTACTCACTCCTTGACGAACCAAGTTGTTTGTTGGTTGTGTTGTGATATGACAGAGGATTGATATTTTATAGTTGGTATGTTGATTTTGTATTATTTTCGAGGAAAAAAAAAAAAGTTGGTTCAAACAATTTTGTAAATGGAGTAAGTTAAGGATATTAATAATGTGGATATATTGTTATTTTTAAGGTTTTAGATATTATACATATGTTTAGAGGTTGTAGGGAAAATTAAAAAATATAGATTGTTTATAAAGTTTGATAAATATTTTCTAAAGGATTAATGTAAGAGGAGGTAAATATTGTTGTAGTATTTAATATAATTTTTAACTATTAAATATTTTCAGCTGTATAAGTCATTGTTGAAAGTGAAGTAAAAGACTATCCATACAAATTTAATGAATCTTAAAAAATCAATTAACTAAAACTTAAAAAACATAAATGAAATGAATCTTAAAAAATCAATTAACTAAAACTTAAAAAACATAAATGAGAGCCGGTTAAACTTAAAGAACTATATGTCTTAATTTCATCTATTTTTCAAATTAAATACATTTTTTTTTTATGTACTTCTAAAACCATTTATGATTTTTTTTGAAAATGTGGATGGAGGAAAGTTGAGTGGTTTTGGTATTGGAAGTTGAAGTTGAAGTTGAAGTTGAAGGTGGTTTTAGAGATTATCAGACATTTGATATACAGCAATCTAATTTAATTTTTTAAATTTGTCAAATGACAATTTAGTTTATTAAATTGAAGAACCTAAATCAATTTAATTTCTCTATTAAGGATTTCTTTAGAAAATATCAATAGAAATTAATATTAATAAAAGACAGATATATCTACTTGAACAGTTTCATGTTGCATAAAAATAAGCATTGTTTTTAAATTACGGTGTTAAATTATTAAAAAAAAAACTAAATTAACTTAAAATTTTAATTTAACAAACTAAAAAATTCTAATAAAGTATTGATTTTAATGGAATTGTGCTTTGATTCTTACTTATTTGCAAATCATGTACTTGTAGATATAGAAAAAATATGACTGGAAGGAGGAAATAATATCTCACTAAAGTCAGATTATCAAAAACATATTAATAATTAACAATATTAAAGCATATTTTACACATATAAAATTATAAGTTCCTTTCATATGTGAATAATTTTTTTATACAAGAAGTGCTAATGTCTTTTATTTCGTCCCTCTTATTTGTTCTTTTCTTACATCCAAATCTAATATATTTTATAAACTTATCTCTAAACTAAATTACACCCTCTCATAGTTTCTTGTAACTCAAGCCATTGAATTTTTCTTCATCATTCGTTTCCAAAAGTCAATGAATGCCACTCTGTTCTCTCTCTAGTATATTTCAAAGAAATCACTTAGAAAATCATAAGCAACACACACCGTACCCAAAAAATTTATCAATAAATTCATCAATTTCCACTCTATAAAAACACACACACAAACACATATATTCATCAACAACCAAACCCAATTTATCATCACAAAAACAAAAATCACCAATATGTGTTGCAAACCTAGTTGGTTTTGGTGCATCTATTGCACAATTTGCGGCGTTGTGTTGTTCTTCTTTATTTCTTCAATAATTTTTTGGATAGTAATTTCTCCGTCGAGTGTGAAGTTTCATGTAACAGACGCTACTCTTACAGAATTCAACTTGACAAACAATAATTTATATTACAATTTCAAAGTCAACATCACAGCGAGAAACCCCAACAACAACATTATCGTGTACTATCGAAGAATCACCGCAATTGCTTGGTACAAAGACAACGATTTTAGTTATGTGAGTTTGGCACCCTTTGATCAAGGACACAAGAATACTACTTTTCTCGGACCGATAGTGTTTAAAGGGAACAGTGTGATCAAACTTGGTCGTCAACAACTTGATGAGTACAGCGAAGAGACCCGTTTAGGGATTTATAATGATTTGGCAGTTGATTTGGATGTTCGAATTCGAGCTAAGTTTGGAAGGTTTAGGAGTGGTCGTTTTAATCCACCAGTTGTTCAGTGTCGTCGTTTGAGCATTCCTTTGATTTCTTCTTCTAATGTTAACACATCATCAACACATACTTTTAGTAACACAAGATGTAGCAGCGGTTCTTTCTTTACAGATCGTGATGCAGATGCAGGAGCTTGATATAAAATTTATATAACAATGTGAATTTTGTAGATAGTTTTTTTTTTTTTCCATCACTTTCCTTCAATTTCAATTTACAACATACTATATATCATGTGGCTGTAATAATATAACATTTTATTTGAATATACAATACAATGTGTTTGTTTATTTCTATCTCTTGTTTTTTTAAATATCTTTTACAACTTACAAACATATTAAAAATACACACAAAAATCTAAACACAATGTATTTGACATCAAAATTTTGTTGTCCAAGAATTTCTTCATGTGTTATTATTCACCTCATTTGTTTTGTTTTTATGGAATGTTGTTAAGTTTTTTTATTCGCAAGCAAAGTTATAACTATATAGTTTTATAAATAAACATTGAGAGTACAAGAGGACATTCCACTCAGATA
>JBBPBQ010020322.1:44775287-44811028 GCA_037974755.1 Cicer yamashitae | reverse complement strand
AAAAAAAAAAAAAGCAAAATAGTTAGGCCAAGTATAAAGATTGAACACATCAATCTATTTTCTAGAAGACGACGAGTTAAAATTCACGTAAGTCTCACCTAAACATATAGGTTTCATATGAATTTAGTGGAATTTACGTAGATTTTAATCGATCAGAAAAAATGTGTTAGAAAATATGAGTTAAAGAGTGTATTACTAGTATTATTCTTTTTTAGATATGCAATGTAATAGATTCATAGACTATTTATGGAAGAGATAATAATAAAACTTAGATCTTATACCCCAAAAAATGTACCAAAAAAGACATAGATCTAGCCAAAAATCAATTGCAAACCTAACATTAATCTTATGTGTTTATACGGGATCCAACTTATCATTATAAATCCAACTTATAAGGTGATATATGTCTCTTTTTATAAATTCATTTCAAGTTTTATCTCTATTACACATATGATTTAGATTTTTTTCAATACACCTCTCACGTTCATCACTTTTGAGATTAACTCATTCTTACAAACTAGTTTGTAAGGTATGGAGTGTTACTCTTCATAAACTCATTTTAATCTTTATTTCTATTTTATGCATGACTTGAGTTTTTTTCAATATTTAATAGATCTTGCTAACATGTGCTATTGGAGCATATATTAAAGATTGTTAAAGTAGAATTTTTGTTGTTCAATAAAATAAATTTTGAACTTCTAAAAAATTAAATACACAAATTCTAAAATAATAAAATATGTATATTTCAAAATATGGTCTTGGAGCATAAGTTTACATTTACCATATTTAATTTGGGACAAATGCAAATTTTGTTTAAGTTACTCTAGACTTTAGTTTTTTTTTTCCTTTCTCTGTACAATTATTTCATAGGTCTAAAATATAGGTTCAATCTAACTTAATCATAAAAAATTGACTTTTAAGGTTTTGAAGATTGAAATGTCTCATATTCATATTGCAATAAGTAAATCATTAATTTATATACATTGTCAATTGTCAATATAAAAAATTTTTATACAGTCAAAACTATTAGATTATTAAAAACGTTTCACTTTAATCATAATTACTAACAAAATTCTTTTCTAATTCTTTCATCACAAAATTTACTAACGTTACTTTCTTTTTTTTCTCTCAAAATTTCCTTTACTAATTTATGTACATATATGTGGAAGGATATTGAGTGTTGCATTAAGTTCATTCAATTTTAGTGACTTGTAGAATTCACACACGCAGAAATATGATAAAGTATGAATGCTAATGTGTGTATATTATTGTTTATATAGTGTGACAAGGATTTATACTAACCGATTCTTCCTCTCAACATCAATAGTTTTCAAAGCAAGAGGAATATTTGACGTTGACATATATATATTGGATGAGTTTGAAAAGTCAAAAATGAAATGATTGATTAATTTATGTGCAATATGTTTGAATTGGATAGTATATAGTGAATCGGTTGACGAGGGTAACATTAATCTACAATGAATCGGTCGATGGCAGATTTAGATCTTCTACAACAATTGCATAACGTAACAAATTGAAGATTAATAGATTTAAAAAGATAAATTTCTCTATTTAAATTTAATAGTTTTTATAGCTACTACATTACACTGTTGTTGTAGATATTTCAAATTTCAAGCACATCGATGGCACAAATGATGAAAGAAGGAAATGGAAGCATCATATTCACAAGGGAAGAATTATCATGATCCATTCAATGTTAAGTTCAACATAATAACACCTTCAATAAATAAATAAAATTATATAAAAATTTGTAAATAAAATTAGAGTAGTTACTTAATTTAATTCCTAAAAGTAGTATATGATATTTATACCTCTAATGATATTAAGTTGTTATATGAAAATCTAATATTATGAATACATTTAGTGACAAATATTTTAAATAGATGGACAAATCTCGCACAATCTCATGTCCTAATCACGTTATTATAAAAGCTACAATAATGATATTTTTTTTATCTTAGAAGATATGGTAAATTTCACCAAAATTAATTCACACAATTGTGAGATTCTGAATTTGAATCGAGACAAAACGTCGAACTTAACAATATCAACATTTGTTAGTTGAATTAAGACTCAAAGACTACATTAATGAACTTTTACCTATTTACATTTTATATTTCTTTTTTTGCTAATACACTATGATTTGCTATAACCTAAGTACAAAAAACAAGTAATATGAAGACCCAACTGATTGAAAAATTATTTGTCCCCTATGGGACCACCAAACAATGAGAACAACATTACTATGTATATCACTAGCATTAACTTCTAAGATCAACCTCATCTAAAGTTGCACCTTGAAAAATGAAAAATATAACAAATTTGACACCAACAACATCTAATTAATATGTACACAACAATCAAGGTATACACAACTAGGATCATGTTTCCCCAAAACTACATCACATGTCATTTATTATATCAAAACTAAAATTTGATTTTCTTCAAACATATTATAACTTAATTATGTTATCTTTTTAAATAATTAAAATTTTTAAATAAAACAATCACTTTTGAAATATTGCATCTGCTTGTTATAAATTTATTTTGAAAAATAAAAATTTAAAATGTAATTTTTTTGAGAAGCTGATATTAATAACCTCTAAAAAAATTATTTTTCATAATTATTTTTTTTAAAAAAAAAGTGATTAGACAAACAAACACAGTAATTTTTTTTTATTTAAAAATTTAAAAATTATTTTTTAAAAAATCGGAAACAAACAAACTCTATATTTATATTTATGAGTAGATTAAGCTTGATCATAACATTTTACTAAAAAAGAAGTAATAGATATGATTTCAATAATTTCTAATAACTTCAAGTATGATATTTTCATATTGCATATCTCTACAACCTCATTATTACTTGTCAGTGAAGCCATTTAATTGAGTTGTAAATCACTCGGCTTCAAAAGTCAATGCCTCTCTAGTCTCTACTCAATGTATTTCAAAGGAAATTTTCTAGAAATGCTAAAGCAATACCATCCCAAACCCCTTCATAGTTTATCATTCATTCATAGGGAAACATATTATTTTCGTGCATAATCATAGAGACTAATTTATCGATCAAGTCTATAGTACTACAAAAGTAATACAATTTTTTTATACAGTTGAACTTGAGATTACTTGTTAAGATGAGACATACTCATATAATTTCATCTGATACGCTACCTTTATTATTATACTATTTTTTGTAAATCAAATAATTAAGATACACATGTTAAATATCAAACTTTTGATCAAATTATTAAGAGACACATGTGTCTATCACGTGTCTCACACCATGTTACTTATCATTTATTATTTAAAACACATGAACATGGTGCATCAATATCATCTCTTGTATAGCTAGATCATTTCTCCTCCCAAACATAAAAAACACTCACAAATCAAACCTCACAATGAGCTTCAAACCTCATTGCAATGTGTTTTGCGTCTATTGCACAACCTACATCCTTATGATCTTGTTCTTTCTTTTCTTCATTATCCTCTCAATAATCATCTCCCCTTCTAATGTTAAATTCCATATAACCGATGTTTCCCTCACCAAGTTCAACCTCACAAGTGACAACACCTTATATTACAATTTCAAAGTCAACATCACAATAAGAAACCCAAACAACAATGTCATAGTGTATTATAGGAAGATCAATGCAATTGCATGGTACAAAGATAATGATTTTGGTTATGTGAGTTTGACACCCTTTGACCAAGGCCATAAGAATACCACTTTTCTCAACCCAATAGTGTTTGAAGGAAAGAGTGTGATCAAACTCAAACGTCAACAACTTGATGAGTATAACGACGAGACAAGTTTAGGGATTTACAATGATTTGGCGGTTGATTTGGATCTTCAAATTAGATTTAAATTTGGTAGAATTAAGAGTAGTCGTTTTGATCCACCAATTGTACAATGTCGTCGTTTGAGAGTTCCTTTGATTTCAAATAGTAAAAAATTAGTAGACTCAATGCATCCTTTCAACGGTACAAAATGTAAAACTTATTATTTCTTTGCACGTGATTCAGGAGACCGATTTTGAGTACATGTATTCAAATAATCTTCATCTCATATATTTGTAGGATTCTGTTTTTATTTTCCAAAAGGTGCTATGCAATTGAGATGGGACTTTGATTGTGGCATTTTTTTTTATATACATACAAATGCAAATGTTAGTGATTAATTTGTTAGGAGGAGAGAGAAATTGTCATAATAGTTAAATGTTTTACATGATAGTTTCATTTACTATTCTCTTAAGAAATTTTAAAGTAGGAATCCTATGAGCTTAAATCTCATTTAGTAGGAGTCACTTAATTTCTAAAACCGTTGAAAAAAAATAAAAGTTTCTAGATTGGCGGTTAATTTATTAATTGTTTGTATGGTTTGATATATAATCAAGATGCAACCTAGGCAAAAATTTATATTGACCAATACTTCCCCTCAAGTCTCAATCATGTCAATAGTTGATCATGAGGAGTATTTGACGTTTGAAAAGTCAAAAGCGAAATTATTCAATTATTTGCAATTTACAATTGGAATTTATATATAGGATTTAAATTTGTTTATTTTACAAATTTACGAATTAATTAATGATTTTATTTCAAATTGTAGTTTCAAATACTCATCAAATGTGGACATACTATGTATAGACGTCGGAATGTCAAAGATCATATTTTTCTACTAATTAAAAATATTCTAAAAGAGAAAGGAATCAAATGATTGGATTCATAATAAGAAATTTAATTTAAAACCGAATCAATTAAGAGTAATCTAAATTAGTCAATTTTTATTTATTTTATGACCATCCAAAATAACATATACTTTCTCTTAGAACTAAAATATTAAGATCAAAAAGAAAATTCTAATAGAGAAACAGTAACTATATATTGTTTTCATTACACTTTTTGTTATTGAATATTGATCTAAACCAACAAGAAAGATTGAATATGTCAGACAGGTTATCCTATCTGATAGACATTTATCACCGTCCAATAGACAACTTCACCCTAAATGTCTATACACTTAATATTTTATTTAGAAAAATAAGGCAAAGCTTTTTTAAAAGTCAGATACTTATTTATATCAGACTCTTCCTAAACTAAACTAGACACTTATTTATTAAAAATCAAGTCAACACTTCTTTAAAAGTCTATACACAATTTAAACATCTTCTAAGCTAAAACCAATATATCTAAATGATACAAATAGCATATGAGTTTAATTTGTATGTATTATTAATGTAAAAAGTTTTACTCAGTTAGCAAATCATAATCAATTATGTGAATGACTTTATAAATAGTTATGACAAAAGTCAAATATTACTAATAATCTAAAAGTTGTGATTAATTGACAGTGTAAAAAGAGTTATATAACAGTCCATAAAAGACTTGATCGAATCTATAAACTTATTTAACCATAAAGTTTTGAAGTTAAAAAGGCTATATATCAATCACCTTTGATGCAAGGTGAGTTCTAAGTTATCCACAATCAATTAGAATCAACCACTATGTACTACATTACCTATGTCAAACATAAAATTCTCAATAAAAAAGTTAATGGAGTACACGTAGCTGATTTTAATTGATTGCGAGTAACTTAACCACAATTTTACAAAGGTAACCTGGAATTTAGCGAAGATGCAAAACAATGAGTTTTGAAGAGCCTATTGCAGCCTAAAATTTAATGCTCTCCAAGGCATTGACAGTTGTTAACTTTTAAAATGAAAAGGTCAAAGCACAACAATATACTCCTCACGTGCATACCACTATGATTAAGAATATACACTAGCAATTTATGTCCTATTTTGTTTGGTCCCTTTTCATTTGTTCACTCTTTGTTTGCATGTTATTGTCAAAGGTAAGAAATCATTCAAGATCAAATCACTCTGGTCAGCTTACTTGCATCTAAAATTATTGGAGTTACATATACATCAATGATAATTGTTCTTCATAAAGGCAAAATAAATCAGTGCCACAAGAAGTCTAACTTTGAGCTTCAATATTAATTAGCAAATTCTACCAAGTTAGAAAATTAGAAAATAACTACAGATTGCAAGCTGTTCTTACATGTCAACCTTTTATCTTTGGTGCTTGTTTTCACGTTTAAGTTCTTCCATTAGTAGATGTGCTACTGATTCATATCCCATTTCCTTAGCTTCATTTCAGTCAATCAAAGAAAGCAAGTAAGAAAAATGTACAAGACTCAAAAGAGATATTAGCAAACATTACTACATGCATGTTTGGATTGACAGTGTCTTTGGAACAATCACAGTGTCACTGACGTCCCAATGTCAAATCAAAATGATAATAAAGAAGCAACAAATAGTAGAGTTATCTAATCGTGTGGTACTGCCATGATTTATTAGTCTTGCAAACACACTTTGTAGTTTTAACAACATCGCGGTGCCACCGAGGTTTTACCAAACTCACTGTCAATCCAAACATTCACCATAAGCTGCAACAATAGAAAGACTAACCTTTGTGTATTGCGATCCCAGTTGGGGGCATCTTCCGTTTCCGTAGGCATATTGAGCTACATACAATTAAGGTAAAAAAATGGAGACAACATCTTGAATCAGATCAAAACAAATTCTCTTTAAGAAATTCTAAACACATTTATGCCTGCATATTTATAGTATCTAAACCCAAAAGGCTAATTAAGAAGATGCTGAACTTTAATAGTTCTACCTGTTACATATCCAGTAAGGTTTTATTCCTTTCTCTTCTATGCAATGTGGGCACATCCATCCCTTGTTCTCTCTTACCACCTCAATTTCTACAACAGAAACATAGTGAACAGTTTCAAACTATCAATTTGAGTCATTTTCAGTAAGTATTCCTCTCTTCTAGAATATCACAACTCAAATCAAAGCACAATTTATAATTTTTTGAAGAAACAAATTTTCCAGTCTATGATATATACTCCATCCTACATTGAAAATAATGAATAAATAACCTGTTTTTTTTGACAAATGTGATCTCAATATGCAGATTATTTGGCTTAAAATATAAGTAACATCAAATAAATGTGGCATCTAGGTTCTTATTTGGGCACGACTTTTTGTTCTTACCTATGTAGCACCAACACTTCAAGTCGAAGTCATTTCTGGTGTCTAACATGTGTCGGTCACCGACACGATAGCATGAGGTTACATTCAATCATTTTTATTTTTTTAAATTATTAACTGTGCTTCATAGGTTTTATGTCAGTGTTTCATAGGTTCTTACCTTCACCATATCGAACCTTGAGACAGGCTCTACAAAAGACACCATTGCTTGAGTGACACACTGAACAATCCGTCTTTCCTGTTGGGAATGTACACAGTGAAACTGTTAAAACATAGAGTAAACCCGTGTGAAGAATGCAACATAAAATAAAGGCATGACTCAAATATTACCTAGACAAGGTTCATCCACATCACAATTCCCACATCTTTTGCAGTCTTCTTCCCCACACAATTTCTTTTGCCTGCATTTGTATTTTGCATCATGGTTATCAAATAGAATATCAAATTGTGAATCAAAAGACCTATTTTTCAAATCGTTAATCAGAAACTTATTTTGAATCATAAGATATATTGTCAATAAAAAAACAATTTTTAATTAAAAACAAGTGACATAACAAAATTATAAGCTGATATATCATAAATGAACCTCAAAATAATTCAAGATTCATGTCATATATCAAATGACAAAAGAAAAAAAGGTTGATTTTACAAAGTTGCCAAAAAAAGTGGTTGGCTACACTAAATTTAGGAAGTGATTCATTAGAATGAATCGGGATTCAAGATGTGATTCATGTCCAAACTCCAAAATAGACGCATACAAGAGATTCATATTGATTATTGATTGTGTTCGGTTTAGTATCGAATCGGGATACAATTCACATGTACTTTAAGATACTGATAACCATATTTTGCATTGCAATGTCATCATTACTTATCTAAATACAACACACACGCACACATACGACCATAAAGAATACTGTACTCTTTTTTTAACACATTCTTTAGGACTGGTTTGTTTTTAAAAAAAAGTCAGTTTAGTTGCTTCTTAAATTGATCACTTAATAAAAGTAGTGTCAACTTCTTAGGAAATGAAATAATCATAAAGAGTCTAATCTAGCAATCCTTATAAATATATGTGCTTCTATAACTCAAACTGTGTAGTGTGAACTTTCTACTCCCAATAAGAAACAAAGTAGCATTTTGTGACAAAAACAAAACTAGGTTATTAAACTAATCTTTTCTATGAACCATATAGTTAGGGGGCAAAAGAATAAGGACCTGCAAAAATGGCAGCATATCCCCAAAACTGGATTGTAGACACTGCCTCTACCCTTGCTATCGCAGCGCCGGGCAGAACATTCAGCTGAAATAAGAAGCTCTACATCCTTCCGATTCAGTTCAATGAGAGGTGCATTGGCAGGCCTATTCTCTTCTTCTCCATTATCAGTAGTTACAATCCATCTCTTCTTCTCTTCTTCCCCTTTTTCTGTATTTACCTTCTCTGACATCAAATTCACTAAACCATCACAATTCACAGCAAAATACAATGCATCACATGCAAACAAAAAAAAAAGAAGAAAAAGAGTAACATCATATTAATTTCTCAAAAACTGAGAATAACATCAAAGTATAGTCCTTGAACCAATGTGGAAAAATACCTTGTCATACAAAGGTTTGGAGGATTATACTTTAAAAGAGTTGCTTATTAGTATATTTGATAAAGAGACTAAACTCTTAATATGCTCTTCCAAAAATTGAGATACAATTACTGCAATAACTATTTAAATACTTTTTTTATTACGGATTCATTTATATGTAAGACAAAAAAGTAACAACACAAAAAGGTGAATATAATGACAATTTCCTATCTTAACAAATTAATTAGGAGAAAAATAGTTTAATTTCTACACACGGTCATATTTTACACATCCGTCTAATGATATGTTGTGGCATCATTTAGTAAGTTTATCATATGCATGTTCAAAATAGTTTTACACTGTTGTCAACTAAGTTTGTAATAATTTGACTCATGCGCTGTAAGGGTATGAGTTCATATATTGCTATGTGAGGACTTTGTTAGCGAGTAAAATGTACTCATCTAAATTTTTTTCTATAAAAAATGAGTTTAATGGAAATAGACAGATAGTGTAAAATAGTCATCCAAATTCCAATGAGAAACCATCATTTTGTTTTGTCATGTCACAACACCAATTTCAAAACATCCTTACAAAAGTGGGGTGATTTCGCCAAATACAAGATTATCACTGGTTGTCAACAATGCATCTCCTATTTTCTCATAAAAAGACACTACCTTCATTCCTTTTTAATTATCACTTTAAGGTTGTTTATGCAAACCAATGAAAATATTAAATTTGGCTACTTTTTCATAAACAATTTCATCTTTTTTTTCTTTCTAAATTACCCTTAAATATTTATTATCTCAAACCACTTGATTCTCAGCGATAAATAAGCATAGATAATTTTGACAAAATAACATTTAATACTACTTTAACATTTGCAATTAAATTTTAATTTAAAAGACTAATATGGCACTAAGACTAAATAAGAGTTTAATTGCAATGCAGTATCATAATCATTCACGAACATAACTTTACATATCATTATGGTAAAATCCAACTATTGTAATTAACTGAGAGTGTAAAATTAAATCCGACCAGATAATCTATATATTTCAACAAATACAATAAAAATAGTCAACTTAAAATAAAATAAATGTTTATTTTGCTACATTTTCTAGAGTAACAAAACTAAGACAAAAGAAATAGGGTGAAAACCTTGTTTTGGTGTAACAGCGTTGCTAGGGTAACAAATTTTCAAACGGTGAGATCGCCGCGGCAGAAGGTTGTCGTCGGTGACGGCGGCGGCAGTGGTGGCGGTGGTAGCGACGTCCTTGATTCTTTGTGAGTGGCGCAGAGGAGTGAGACCGTAGACTCTTTTAACAGATGCACGATGCTTTTTGGTTTGAATAGAAGCTTCTCGAAGCTTCGAAACTTTATTCAAAATACCAAGGGATTCCAATCGAACCTTCATTCATTCATCAAATAATCATAATCCTAATAATAATCATTACATTTATTTATTATTATTATTAATTAAAATTTAAATCATAATAATGAAGATTACTTGTGTGTTGTGTTAATTAATTAATTAATTAGTACCTTGTTTTGTAACATGCGAGCGTTTCTGAGAGCTTCGTAGTCGCATTTTGATTTCTCTCTCATTTTCATTTTCGACATTTCACACTTTTCTTCTAAACGAAACGAAACGAGACAATAGCTACTGTGTGTGTAATGAATGAAATGAATTATAACGGCTATATTTTGGTTTAAATGTTTTATCACGATGCTTGCAATTACCCAATTACCCCCTCTGCTCTGAACAATTTTTTTTTTGTTACATTAAAATTTGGTTTTTAAAAGAGAACAATATAGTCGATTGTTTGTAAAAAAAGAAATTAATCGTTAAGAGAAATAGGACTACTATGGTGCACTTAATATATGTAAAGGGATACCAGATTTTAATCTATTTTATTTATAATTATATTTTTTTTTATCAATTTAAATAATTGAGTTTTTTAAATATGTACATTAAATTTTGGTGTAACTTTTTTTTTAAAGACCAAATGAATTATAAATAAAAAAGATATTTTAAACACAAGATTTACTCATAATATAAATTACATAAAGTTTACAAATATCATATCCTTATTTATACAAAAAAAGTGAGCATCGATACAACATAAATGACTCCTAAAAATTTGAACATGACATAGGATGTAAACACCATTGAACAAAATCATAATGAAAATATTTGTCTTTAAATTTGAGTCAACACCACAAAACAAATTTAATATTATTTAAGACTTGATTAACGTTAAAAGTTTGTTGACAAAAAATCGTTTGATTACTCAATTTTCATATTTAATATTACTCATTTTTCATATCGACCAAACTCAAGATAACCAAATAAAATTCAAGTCTTCATGACAATTCCTTTCTCGCCTCTCTAATCCCATAACTTAATAGCATGATTCAAAACAATATTAGGAACAGCACATAGGATATCTAACCACTTCAAAATAGCCTCCACACTACACTAACCATAGGAAAATCAAAGAACAAATGTGTGTCTTGATCCATTCTGCAACCTCCACACAAAACCTTGAGTTTGCATCTAGAGATCATCAATTCAATAAATTGTCCTTTGTTGGTAAACGATTGTGAATGAAATGGCCACGTAAACAGAGACACTTTTAAAGGAACTAGTGTATTCTATATAACTTCGTATGATGGATGTGTTTCACAAACGTACTCATTGTTGTGACCTTTTAATCAAATCCAAAATATCATTTATGTCATCTTGCAAAACAATATTAGCTAACAAAACATAACAATCTCCGACTAATTCATCTTCCCGTTGGAACAACCTCCTACTCCACCCCCAACCTAACCCCCCACTCCCCAACCCATCCTAAGCATATTAGACATCAATATCCTTCACCAATCTGTAAAACCTATCACACAACAACACACCATCTAACCAATGATCAAACTAGAAACTTGTTTTCTCCCCAATGTCTATTTTTTTGAAAGGTTATGAGACACCTAATTCATCTCCACCACACCACCACCCTCATTCAAACTCTGAATATCTTTCCACCAATTTGATTCAACATAAACTCCACAACCCCCTGACCAAACAACAATTTATATTTACTAACCAACACCTTGTACCATAGCCCTGCATACCGTCTTTAACCTCCAACACCATTTACCAAGTAATGCAATGTAAATCCCCTAATCCTCCCTTTTCTTGCTCCCGACAAACCCAATCTTATTTTGACCAATGAATTTTGTGAACCTCCTTACTACCTCCACATAAAAGATTTAAATAGATATTCAAGTTTAAAAATGATATGATACATGTTGAAGCCTAGAAGAAGAAAATAAAATAAACCAGCAAGGCATATAATGCAAATTTTAAGAGAACAAGATGACTTCCCATAGATAATTGATGATGTCTCCACTCTGACAATTGTTTTCTCACTTTCTCAATCACATGATTCCAAAACACAATTCTTTTTGGATTGTCACCAATAGGTAAGTCAAGTATTTAAAAGAAAGAATTCCTTTCTTGCAATTCAATAAAATGATAGCTTCTTCAAGCCAAGATTCATGGACATTTACTCCAACCAAAAGACTTTTATGAAAATTTACTCTTAATTCATATGCAAGTTCAAACAAAAGCAAATTTGCTTTTATAGTCTGTTTGTTACCCTAACTTCTCGCACCCTAAACTAGAGTATCATCTACAAATTGTAAGTGTAAGACACTCAACTTTGATCCACGACCAAATTTATAACTTTCAAACATATTTTGATCCACCAAAGCATTCATGATAGTACTCAACCCTTCAACGGCTACTAAAAATAAGAATGGAGACATGGTGTCTCTCTATTGAAGTCCATGCTTTAGAAGGAATTCATGTGTAGGACAACCATTTACCAAAATTGACGCTGAGGCCGAACTCAAACAAGCCAATATCCAACTTTTCCATTTCAAATGAAATTTGACAAAATTTATAATCATATCCAAGTAATCTCATTCCACATAATCATATACCTTTTCAAAGTTCACTTTAAACAAAATTAATTATCTTCTTATCTTTCTTGCTTCATCAACGACTTCATTAGCTACTAAGATCCTATCTAGATTTGTCACCTCTTAATAAAAGCAAACTAATTTTGAAAAATCACCTTGCCAATCACACCTTTCAATCTATTTGCAAGAACTTTTGTCAACACCTTATACATACATCCAACAAGAGAAATTGGCCGATAATCATTCAAAGTTTGAGGACGGACTTTTTTCGGAATAAAGACAATGAAAATATAGTTGGTTCCCTTCACCAATCTACTATTTACATGAAATTCTTGTAAAAATATGAGAATTTCTAATTTAATATTCTCCCAAAATTCTTTTAAGAAACCAAAATTAACCCCAACGGATCCTTCCTCAAAACACCTAACCAACTAAAAAGAATATAACTCAGAAATTGTTTTGAAACCAAGCCTGGCCAAGCAAGGTCTACCCTATTTTATTTCAATTTTACTGTTGGTTTAAACTATTTTATTTGTAATTTTATCTTTATTTATTTAATTGAAATGAAATTTGATTTTTTTTTTTTCAAAATAAGGATTAAAAGTAAATAAAACAAATTTAAAAACTAAAAAGTTGAGAATTTTTTAAAATTTATTTTATTCATTTTTTTAATTATTAAAATTGCATTTTTTTTTCTTTTGGACTCAATTTGTAAGATTAGATCGGTGCATTCAAAATGTTTAAGACAACCATGATGAGTATGCATAATCAATTATTTGTGGTTATAATATCAATTATTTCACTTTATCAATATTTCATTTTAGATGAGTCAAATCAATAAAAAAAATCGATAAAATTGGAAAAATGAGAAAATAATTTTTTTTTAGAAAAAAAGAAATTTATCTTATTATTGTTTTTCTTTTCATTTAATTTGGTGGGGTCTACCCAATATTTTTCTATTTCCCCTCATTGTATATTCTCTAAAACCAAATAATAGAATATATTAATTAATTTTTGTGATATTTGTGATTTTGTCATTCGAGTGCAATATTATTTTGTCGGTTGTCTTAGTGTTGTATTTTGTTTTTTCGTCTCATTGCAGTGTTTTAGTTTATTTCAAGTTTGTACGTTATGTGTTTGTTGAAATGTTTAATAAAGACTCATTTAGTTGGCACCATATTTTGACGGAGAGACTTATAGAAGTTATCACTAAATTCAACACCTCTTCAACCTTACAAATGACTTATCAACACGGAGTTAGATTGACCATGTCAAAGACCACTTAATGCTGATATAAACGAACACCAACAAATTTATTTTTTCTTGAAAATTGATGAGATTAAAGATTATGGATTTTGCATTATTTTTGACCATTAACTATACGTGGAAGAAATTAGTTTGATTTTAGAATTAGGATTTTGATTTGGTAATTTCTCATTGGATTATAAAATGTTTGTGTATAAATCGCACATTTTTTACTTTTTTATTGATCTCAAAATATTGATGGAGAATATTTCAACTCAACACATGATCAATTTAATTATAGTATTCTCCTTTTAACATTTTAACAAAATCTATTTTTCTATAAATAAAACAATGGAAGTTTTTAAACGGCCTATTAGTGGACACAATTGAAAAAAATAATACTATTTTAAAAATAAAAAAATTATTTAGACAAATTTAATGTACAAATAAACCACTCATTGTGGGACCACCCACTCAACTAGTAATAAGAAGCAAATGATTGAATTTTTTTCATTCATTCTAATTCACAAATTTTACATGTCGGACAACAATTGACCATGTCCAAGTAGTATCTCTACTCTCCTAAAACGTAACTATTCCAATTGCAATTGGCATTGATTTATTCAAAATCACAAATCTCATCATTATCCATTGACTCACTCTCACTCGTCGTCTCAAAACATAACGAGTATACAATACAAAGTGTTCTTCTAGATTCTTCATGCTTTTTTTTTTTACCTTGGATGGTTCTAACCGGCAAGTAATAGGTTTAATAGAAATAATAATGTGTCTTTTAGTTCTAATTTAACTAACAAATATCGATATTATTATATTAAATACTATGTTTTTGATTCGAACTACAAACCTCACATTTCATGTTTAGAGCGACTAGAGTTGATTCTGGAGGTATAAAATTGATTCTTGTCATGTTTTGTTGTTTTCGAATAAAATTAATTTTAACTTGACGTTAGAATTTGTAGTTTTTGAGTTTAAAAGTGATTTTTATCTTGAAATTTATTGTTCAACTCACTTTTACATAAATGTATTTAACTCTCTAAATTTGTGAGATAATGTCATTATAATCCTATAATGTATCAAAACTTAAAAATATATCTTTAATGTGTCTCTTGTTAGTAGTTTTATGATCAAAATGACAAATAAACGTCATATTTGATTCTCAAATTAACAACAGAATACACATTCAAAAACTAAAGTGACTAACAAAATATCGCATTCGTGAACTTTTTGTTAATTTTGATACATTAAAGGATTATAGTATTACTATGTGACATTCAATAACTTGATTAAATGAGAGGGTCAAATATAAAAATATATCAACTTATTAAAAAATAGAGTAGCCGAGGCTACTCCATAGATAGCTTACCTTTCACCTTTGTCCATAAATAAGTGAATTATTTAATCATCACGACGTCATTATGCATTATCACCGCTATTATCATTCTTATGTTACTTTGTTCTACCTTTCACTACTTTGTGCCGTATGTCAGTATCTCCATTAGTGTCGACTAATACCTTTTTTTTATATGTTAATGTTAGTGATTAGTTTATTAGTGGGGATGAGAAATGTTAATAGTAAGGATTGAATTCATAACCTTCTTTTTAATGCTTCTTGAGTGTCTCAACCCAAATCATTGGAATAAATCTTGAGGTACCCTCTAGTAACACTTTCTTATTTCGAGTAATCTCTTCTCTGATACTGTAAAACTCACTTTGTCGGCATCTTTTGAGCGACTCACACCTCGATAAATATCTAGTTAATAAATTCTACCAATAGATAACTAATTACTGAATATAACTCTTTTTTCATATTCATAGAGTCATCGTAACCTCTATGATTAGCTTATTTGGTAATATAAAATGTTGGAGAGTCTCAAAGCGCGGGAGCAACAACAAACCAAATGCTCTAGAACCACAAGAGATTTTGACACCACATTTTCACTAAAAACCTTCATACAATGGATATATGGGTGTGTGCATATATATATATATATATATATATATATATATATATATATATATATATATATAATATTTAGCTCATTCATAGTCGAGAATTTAATCACTCACACTTAAACCCTACAATGTTTCCTTCAAGTGTGAGTCTCCTACATCTTATACTTGCATTGTTGTTATTACTATTGAAACATGACTCCTAGTTATATTGTCAAGAAGACTTTCAATATAATGATCCATTCTCGCTCCTCCACCAAGTTGAACCATGGCTCTAATACAATTTGTTGGAGATTCTGAAGCTGCATGAGCAATAACGGACCAAATGCTTCAGAATCACAAGAGATTAATTTTACACCACACCTTAAACCTTAAGGTAATGGTTATATAAGTCACGTCTTTTATATATTCAACATTTAGCGCATTCATAATCAATGTGAAATTTAATCATTTACACTTAAATAAGAAGAAAAAAAATCATCTAGCTAGCTATAATTATATACTCCATCTGAAATAAAATATAAGTAAAAATAATATCTAAAAAGTTAATTTATCTAATTAAAAATTAAGAACAAATTCATCGACTTTTCAATTACTTTCTTTTACTTATATTGCATTCTATATTTGTAGTGTATACTTGTCAATTCACATAATTATAAACTCTCTTTTTCACCACACTTTGAGAATCACATCATAATAGATGTTTTTCCACATCATTGGATAGGGACTTAGAAAACATGATTGATGATATAATAAAATGATAATAGCCACACCATTGGCTTGAAACCCTGGGCGATCCACATATTAGATATCACCATCAACTTTTTTTCTTTAACCTATGTATAAGAATCATTCAATAATGTTACCTTATCATTAAGCTCTTGACTTAGTCTTTGCCTTTGTTTTTAATTTGGTACGGCTATTGTTTTCATACTTGGGTCCACCACAATGAATCATTTTATCCTCTAAACGTAAATTGCGTTCTTTGTACATAAAAATTAAAATTAGAGTGTAAGTTAAATGATAAAATTGACATTTTATCTATATTGACATTTTAAAACTTTAATATATCATTTGAAGGATCTTAATAAATATATTAAAAAATAAAAAATATAAAAAATATTTGAGAGACTAAGTCAAAACTCAAGAAAACAAAATGAACAATAGTATCTCGTTCAAAACCTTACTTGAAAAATTCAAATGAATAAAACGTGAATAAAACGTGAAAGAAAAAAGAATGTAGTATAACAAAATAAATATTATTATGAACAAGAACAAACCTAAAAGAAGCATTAAACAAATGTAAAATGCATTGCCAATATAAAATTATAAAAATATTATTGAGTTTGTTTATAGTAATAATTTTGTGGACAAAATTGATTAATGAAAAATAAATTGAGAGTCAAATAATTTAATGAAAGACGCATTCAAAGATCATAGATTCACTAAATAAATATGTATCTATTGGTGTTTTTGGAATTTTATTCATTCGAGGACGGTAATGATAGTATTTGACTAAAATAATTTATTATTCTTTTTTATAATATGACGATCATATACTCAACACAATTTTATGATCCAAGCCGTTGAATGAAAATCCCAAGGTCCATATTATTTTCTATGAAGTTTAACACACAAATTCATATGGTGAACTATTTAATTTTTATCAAACGCTTTCAATGTAAATTTGAGTGACTACTTTATATTTTAACAATTTTAAATCTAAATTAATGATTCTTATCCCATAATATATTCAAAAGAAATAATGCATGCTTGAGTTAGAAAATAAATATATTATAAAAAATGCAATAAAATTTAATTTACCTAATACTAAAATAATTAATCTGAAAGTCGGTTTAGGGTTCAAGTTAATCAAGCAAGGGCTTTAAGCCTGGCTAAAAAAGATATTGTATTTTAGGCCTAAAAATTAAAAACCTTTATGTATCCGAAGGAAAAAGTTTCACAATTATAGCACACAAAAAAAAAAATCACAATTATAAAAATAAGAAAGATAAAATTTAAATAAAAAATTGGTTTAATTATTATTTTATTTTTTCACTTAATTCGCAAAATTAGTCTTCTTATTTCAAATCAATCAGTTTTGATCTCTCTGTCAAAAAATTTTAATTAAAAAATAACGATGTTATATTTTAAACGGTGTAACATATGATATAAAGATGTTTAATGATTAATACTCATGAAATCGCCATAAAAACCTTTAAAATTTTCAATTTCAACTTCTAAAATTATTCATTTTTATAATTTATTTAATAAAATATAAATAATTAATGCAGCTAAATGGTTATAAATCATGAGGTCATACGTTCACATAATTTAAAATATATAAAATTATCATTTTTTTAGTTACAAAATTTTAAAAAATGACCAAAACTGTCGCATTTTAAAATATAATGATCAATTTAGTGAATTTGTAAAAATAAACTGATCAAAACTGCCATTAAACTTTAATATAAACTAACTTGGCAAATATAATTTTTTTTGTTGTGTTAAAAATAATATCCATTCATTTAGATAAATAAAAATTATACCGTCTAAAACCAATGCAATTCAAAATCACTAAATGATAAATTTACGAACCACCGTATGCAAATTAATATAGATTTAATTTGACAACTATATCTTGATAATAAAAATATATTGTACACAAACGTCACATCATAATTTTGCACATTAGTGTAATTAAGTTTTAATTAAGAGACAATATTATGATATAGTATATGGTTTATATAATTCAACGTCTATATAATTATATGTATGCATATACATCACCGTCGGTTTTAAAATGTTGAAGATCGGCCATGGTTTTATAATTCTACTGATTTATTTTGTTTAGTGATTTCAAAAAGGTTTTTTATTTTATTTTTTACCTATTGCAATTAATCAATGTTTTTGGCCTCTTTTGTTTAGTGATTTATAATTCTACTGATTTGTACTTTAAAATAGAAATGTCTTTTTCTCTCTTTGCACTTTGAATAAACAATGTAATTAATTATTATTATTGTTTTTGCAAGAGTTAAATTAGGTGATTGAACCATTTTCTAAATTAATTAATTAATTAATTGGACCTACTTAGGCATATGCGCCCCTTGTTTAATTCACTGCGATAATAATTAGAAATTAGTATTTTTATAAGTTGGTTTTACCGTGAATACTCGTAGAGGCTGATATTTCTTATTAAGACAGTTTAGATTGAATTAGTTGAATTTATATATCAGACATAAGTACTTGTAAATTGATTTTACAAAGTTTATAAAAATAACTTATGATATATTTATAAATTATTTTTAGTTAATTTTTATAAATTTTTAAAAAATAATTTATAAAAATAACTTATAATTTATGTAAAAATAATTTGATTTTATTTTAATTTTAAATAAAAAATTTATACATTATAAATATTTATATGAGATGTATTTTTACTTTTTTTTATAAAAAAATTTAGCGTGAGAAGATAATATTCAATCTAAAATAAAAAATACGTCTCATTAAATACTTGAAAAAGGAATTACATTTATTTCCTCTAATTACATTAACAGAGTCTAATCCATAGTTTGCATATCCAGTTTTTTTTTAAGACTAGACAAATTATTGAAGTTTGTGTTTCCTCTGATCTAACTTTCAATAACAAATTTATTATTTTTAATTTTTTAATAAGTGTGTAAGAGCAATAAATAAATATGAAATTCAAGATGTCTTTTCAACTCAATCATTTTCATCTATGTGAACAGCTTAAACTCACCTAACATGGCACAATATTTTGCCATAAATAAAGATCAATTAGTTTGATGGAAGGTATCAAAGTTGTGCACAATAAGCGGCTTCTGCCTTTTCTTTTTCCTTTATCAAGGGAAAAGTGGCTTCCACTTTGTTGAGAAACAAAAAAGTTCAATACACATTGTGAATGCAAAAGTACAAGATAGCTCTAGAATAGTTTATGCCTTTAAAAAATTGAATACATAAATTTTAAGATACTATTTTTGTATTTGGTTCTTTAACTTTAACTTGTGTACTTAAGAGTATTTATTAACATTTTACAAATATTCACAATGTTTATTTAGATTATTGAACTTTTTGTTTTCCAACAAAGATGAAACAAAGTATTTTTTTTTCAAGAACAATTAAAGGAGATGGTTTGAGTCTCTTATAACTTAATTAGAGATAATAAATTCGAATCCAACTATATGAGAATATCTAATGTAAATCATGCCATAGTGAATTAAGAGTCATAAAAAATATTGTAAGTAAGAAAATTATAATATATTATTGATGTCAATAAAAATTACTATTTCATGTTCAAACATTACACATAAAAATTATTTTTTTGTCAACCCGAAATATAAATAAAATCTAATCAAATATTATTGTATCGAAGGATCACACTTGAGTATTATCCAAATAATTTGACATCAGTTAAAATTCATCACGTAAACCTAACGACTTAGTTGATGATGTATGAAATAAACAGTCCCATTTGCATCATTTGACATCAAAAACCTTTTTTTACTCAAATTTTGATGTCCTCTAGTTCCCCGATAAAAAGATAATAAATATAATCTGACAAAAAATTGTTCTAACAAGATGAAACAATGTTAGTATTTTTTTTTTCAAGAACAATTAAAGCAGATTTGAGTCTCTTATAGCTTAATTAGAAATAATAAATTCAAATCCAACTCTATGAGAATATCTAATGTAAATGACAGTTTGAGTCTCTTATAACTTAATTAGAGATAATAAATTCGAATCCAATTCTATGAGAATACCTAATGTAAATGACGTCATAGTGCATTAAGAGTCATAAAAAATATTGTAAGTAAGAAAATTATAACATTAAAAATTACTATTTCATGTTCAAACATTACTCATAAAAAAATTATTTTTTTGTCAACCCGAGATATAAATAAAATCTAATCAAATATTATTCTAACAAAGAATCACACTAGTTAAAATTCATCACTGAGTTAAAATTCATCACGTAAACCCAACAATTTAGTTGATGATGTATGAGATAAAGGGTCCCATTTGCATCATTTGACATCAAAAACCTTTTTTTACTCAAACTTTGATGTCCTCTAGTTACTCGAGAAAAAGATAATAAATATAATCTGACCAAAAATTTTTCTAACAAGAGATCGAACTCATATTCTATTTGAAAAATTCAACCTTAGATAAAACTCATTAATCACTTGGTAGAACTCGTTAATCACTTGGTCCAGTCACTTGATTGTTGATGCATGACACTGGCTACGTACTAGTGGTAGAATTTTAAACAAAAGAACACATGTACTAATCATAGTGATAGCAATAGATACCATTTAGCCACAAACTAGAAGAAGAGTGTATACTATTATTACACATAGCTTATTAGAGATACATTATTACCAAAGAATCAATTGAATGAAAGAATGAATTGAAGGTGTATATCTACAGTGGATTTTTCTATAGTTAGACCTCAACTACACTCTAAGAGTTCATAATTTGCTGTTGTACTTGCCAACTCTAGCAAATCTTGAAGACATGAAACAAACTTCAAGGGACAAATTGACAATTGTGAATTTCCCAATTCTTAATTGTGATTTCAATTTTTCTATGTCCTAATGTATTTTCACTTTTGCTAGTTACATCCCGTTTTCTCGAGTTACACACAAATAGATTACTTACGTGAACGTAAAATTTAGTTCACATATGTAGTAAATTAAATTTACATACGTGAAGTGAGTTCACGTAAAATTTAGTTCACATATGTAGTAAATTAAATTTACATATGTGAACTGAATTCACGTACCCTATTTGAGTGTACCAGAAGAAAAAAAAAATGTATAACCAACAAAAGTGATATCTTGAGTGTTTCTGTTCCACCACTTTGTAGATTCCAAAAGCAAAGAGTGCCTACAATTTACATCCTACAATTTTAGATTGAATTGGTTTGTCTACTAAGCAATTCATCTAAAGCTTCTTTCATCCAAGCATATGGGCATATTTCTTTTGCTTCTGCCACACTCAACTGCATCATACAAATGAAAGTAACTTTAGGACACCAACAAAAATCAAATCAAATTAAATAAACAAATAAATCTACTTAATTTTTTTTAACCCTCTAATTCCAAGATAAAAACTTTGGCCAATGATAGTTTCAGTCAAGATTCGAACTCAGTTTCTTCTCAAATAATTCATCTTTAACTGAAATTCATTAACCAATTGGTAAATATATAAATGACACTTAATTAGGATCAAGGTTTTATAAATAAGGGTCCGCGGTCGCGACATCAAGATTTTTTATGTCTCTGCAACTGCGATTGAGGCTACAAAAGTTGCACTTGAGCGCAATTCTCCACAATAGCAAAGATTGCGCCACAACGGTGAAAAATCATGATTAAGCTATCGTAATTAGGATGATGAAATAAATTATGAAAGTTTAATAGGTAATATACACTTACCCATTTTCTTTTTCTTAAGTTCATTTCTGGCCAATTATCCAACTCCTTGCTAACAAGCAAAGGGAACATATACCCTTCATGCATAGTAGGTTGGCGTTTGCTCTTATAATACCATTTTCCCAAATTACCCTGCAAGAAAAACAACCATAATACACAAAGTAAGAATCAAATTGGACCAAAGCAAATTATTTTAAGAAAAAAACAAAAAAAGATTAATCTAAAAAAGTGATTGTTGATTTCAAATACTAACCTCAACACTGCCAAGTACTCCAGCTTCCTCTATGGTTTCTCTCAAAGCAGCTTGCTCCATGGATTCATCACTTTCCCAACCACCCTAAGGACAAAACAACAAAGAAAACATGTTAGAAACAAAAACAAAACAAAAAGGTTGAAACATTAAAAATGAAACAAAATTCAATAGTTGTTGTGAATGAAGTAATAATACCTTTGGAAACTGCATTCCATGACCCTTTTGAGCACTGATTAAAAGAACTTCAATTTCTTTTTCTTGGCTTCCATTGCCTTTGTATCTATAAGGAATGCATCTGTTCATTTCCAAAAACATCACAAAAAAGTCAGATTAATAATAAAAATAAAAATAAAAATCAATTAATTAAATTCACAAAAAAAAATGTAATTTTTTTTTAAATAAAACATTGGAAGGAAAAGGAAAAAAAAAAACAAATAAAAGGGCAAACATTTAAATCAATTAGAAGAAAACCCAATTGAGAAAAACCTTTTACTTCCAATGATTCAATAATCAAATAAAAGGGTACACATTAAAATCATTTAGAAAAAAACCTTAAAATTCTAAAAATTTTACAACCAAACATTAAAAATCAAAACTTTAAGAAACCCAATTAGAAGAAATAAAAATAGAAAGAGATAGAAACACACCCCACAACTTGTCGACACCCTTTTTCATATCTTTGCAAATGTCTTCCTGTTCGAGGGGATACCAAACACATCATATTTTCCAATTGTTGAGGGAAAAAATCATTATGAACTTTCTTAGAAAAAAGTAAAGGGTAAAAGAATTTGCAAGCCAAAGTTCTTGAAAGTAAGAGACCCATTAGAAAGGCTTTGTTTACTTTGTATTTGGTGATGAGAAAAAGGAAAGAGAGAATAAGAAGAAAATGTTTGTTGTTATTGTTATTATTATTATTATAATTATGATAAGAAGATTTAGATGAAGTGGTTGTAATAAGAAACATGAATGAATGATTATGAATGTGTTGTGTTGTGTTGTGTTTGAAACAACCTAAGAGATGTGTGGGGATATATATGTATCTACCTGTTCGTGAACACGTGTCTGCGCGTGGAAGTTACTATTTCGTTCAAACACACAAAACCCGCATGGACCAGTGCGTTTACTCACGCGCATTTATTCATCAAAGTAAACGTTATACTTTTATATATTTATTTATTTATTTATTTATATTGGATTTAAAAAAATCAATATCAATCTAGGGCCGGTCAGGCTACTATAAAGCAAATCTTTTAGGTGGAGTCAGAATTATTGCCTCTCTCCATAAATATGAGAATTCTTTGGAAAAATATTTATCCCTAAATATAACCACTCTTCCAATTTATAAGTGTATTTATTATTTTGACTTAATTGTAATTTTAATTTTCTATTTTTATCATTCTACGAAATCAGTTTTTTTATTTAAAAATTTGATAATTTTTATCCTTGTTATGATTTTTTAATTAAAAAATTGTTATTTAATATATTTTAAATACCATGACATATGATACGATATAAAAACAATTTTAACACATTCAAATAAAAAAAAAAACTTTTGCAACATTAACACATTAGCTACCCTACCGATTTTTTTTAACGAGAGCGAAAAAGAACGAGGGTTTACAGTAAAAGACATAGATAATAATAAATAAGAGTATATTAATGAAAAATAATTGTTACATTGGTAATCTAAAGTGACAATTATTTTGAGATTGAGAAAAAGTGAAAATGTGACATTGGATTTGAGACCCATAGAGTAATTTAATTTAACACTAGATTTATAGCTATATATAGGATCTTGTTGAATAAATCACAAGAATTAAGAAAATTTGTTGTAATATTTAATTTATTAACAATTCAAATTGTTTTACTACTTTTATCCTTAAATATAAGACTATCTAGATAATTGAGTAATTCAACTAATTTGAGTTAAAGATTGTAAGAGTGAAAGGACCAGAGTTCAATCCCCGATGAAAGAGAGCTTACTAACTTAACTAATAATATTAATATTTGCCTATAAAAAAAATAATTTGGTCCAATTTATTATTTTTTTTAAGAACTAAAAAATATTTTTATTTTCTTAAGAACTAAATTGGATCTCTCAAAATTTCTCGGGGATCAAAATTGACCTTTAATTAAAAATAAATATAAGACCATTTTCTGATTTTCTTTTGTCTCTTTTAATATATTTTTTTAAAAAAATTTATTAATTATTTCTTTACTAATCAACTACTAATTTTTCGTTGGGATTTTTATGCTTTCAATTTTTATTTTATTATACCATGTGTTTGTTTTTTGTAATTGAAATGTTTTTCTTAATATTAATTTAAAGATATACACCCTCTGGTTCTAAACAAAAGGTAAATACATTTAATCTAAATTTAGACTTAATGCATTTAAATTTTTCTTATATTTAAGATTGAAGGGTATGCGATGTTTTAATACTCCCTCTATCTTATGATAAGTATCTCATTTAGATTGTGAGTAGTTTTTGAAAAACGATTAACTGTGTTGATTTTATGATAAAATAAATTTCTTTTACTAAAACACCTTTGTTAATATAGTAGTCAATAAAATAATTATATGAGTTGAGATACAATAAATAAAATATATTAATAAAAAGTAATTAATATTTTATTGGTAATATAAAATAACATATATAATGAAATACTATTAAATATTGCAAATGACACAATTTTAGTGAGAGGAGAGAGTAGTTTCTTTACAAACTTTGCAAGGAAAAATGTCAAAATAGATGTTATTATATATTTTTAATGTAGCAATAATAATTGTTAATTGTACAATTTAATAATAATATGTGCATTGATTTCAATTCATTATCATCAATTTATATTTATGATAATGATAAAAACATCATAATTAATATAGTTAATCGGTAAAATTGATATTATATTTCATTTAGAGCTTCTTTATGATTTATGTAAAATAAATCAATATAACACTTATATAGTTATATATTATTTCACCTAAAAAAACACTTATATTATTCAGTTGAAAGAAGTATAATAATTAAATTAAAGTCAATTATGAAAAGTTGTTAAGAATTTATTTAAATAATTTTTGGAAGGGTGAGGATTCCATTAGATTTTTTAAACTATAAGAACCTAATCAAAAGTTTAATGGAAGGGTGAGGATTCCATTATAGTTGTGTAGTCTTGGCAACTTGCATATCATTGTTAATATTCAAAAACATTTTTTAAAGACATTTGTTAAAAAACCTTGAAATAATAAATCAGTTATTACAAATTTTATGACAAGAAATGAAAGGAGAATATTATAGTACTATTTTAAAATTCGTGTATTTAATTTCTTGTTAAAAGGTTAAATTTTAATCTCTTTAAGATAAATTTCTATTTTTTAATCATTAAAATATATTTTGAAGACACTTGTTAACAACCCTTATTAATTTTAATATCAACATTTAGCCTTATTAACAACCCTTATTAAGGATCATATTATTTTTAATAAACTCATCAGTAGCTGGTGACAATAATAATTATTTTCTGTGTAGACTTAAATGACCACTTGATTGTTAAAAAATTACAATGAAAAAAAAGTCTCAAATTGACGGCATTGGTGACAAAATGGAACTTTCTCTTCGAAATAAAAAATAAAATAAAATATTAAGAAGAGAGCAGTCATAATCAATAAATCATAATCATGATATATATCTTAATAATAACTTTATATAAAAAAGATATATATCATAATAAAAGAGAAATAAATAATTAACTGTATATCTGGATAGCTCCCACGTATCAAAAGAGTGTTTAGATGGCAGCCACGTATCATACCTTTGGTGCATAAATATCCATGTATTAATAACAATATTTATATTTATATTTATATTTTGACAAAGTATAATATTTATATTTATTGATTCTTTATTCTTAGTTTTTAGAGTAATTATTACCTACAGTTGAAAAAACTAGTATTATCTTTGAGAATTTAGGGTATATTTAAAACTTAAGAGTTGCCTTGATAAATAAATTTCATACACATAATTAAAACATTAACCGATATTCAAGTCACCATTTTATGTTAACTTCTTAAACTATTTTATTAAATACATCGAACATTAAATATCTATACTTTTTCTAATAAAAATTTAAATTTAAATTCATCATATTTAAATTCTAATTGGTATAGATTAACGTGAATGACATCAATTTTATTATTGAATATAAACTAATTACTACATTTAGTAATTAATTACCTATACTTATTAGTTATTTTCATTAACTATAAAAGTGTGACGAAAACTCTTGATATATTAACATTTTTTTAACTATAAATACAATTTAATTTATATATTATTTTTTCTATACTTTTCTCCAATCAACAACATCTAACAAAAATAGTAATATGATATCAAAAGTTAATATAATATTTATATCTATTAATTTTAAGTCACCATTTACTAAAATAAACTTTCATCATTCTTTAGTAAAATCTTATATTTATAAATATAACTGTTAACATTTTTTAGTATAATAACAAAATAAACTTACTAAAAAAATTTATATTTAAAATAATCATATTTACATATAAATACAGAAACTATGAATTAATTGTAATCGTACGATCGAAATAACATAATTATGTGATCACAAGATTTTGCGACCACACAAGACCCTAATCCATGGAACACGGCACGAGGTTGTCATTTTCAAGCACGACATGGAAAGGTAGTGGAAACAAGGTTTTGCAGTTGAAACTTGAAAGGACTATAATTAATATATAATATATCACACACGGTTATAGGTCGATGATGGAAAAAATATAATTAAATAAAAATTATTTATGTTTTATACTCCCACGACCCACTGTTTTTGTTTTCTCAACACACATTTTAATATAATTTTTTATTAAAATTTATATAAATTTTATTAAATTATATAAATTTTATTGCATTTATGCAAATTTAATTAATAAAAAAATATATTAAAAAAATGTTAAAAAACGTGTTATTAGCTTTTTTTTTGTTTTTTATTCAAGTCATCAACTCTACAATGACGTGAGGGTTTCTAAGAATATTAAAATATATGTCATATTTTTATTTATAAAAATTAATAATTTTCATACTTAGAAACTATGAGTCGATTGAATGCAACTAGGAGGTTTGTTTTTTCTTGGTAGTTTCTTGTATGAAACAAACAACTAGCAAATATAGCATAAAGTTTTGTAATTTATATACAAGTTGGTTAGTTTGGTAATTTTTCTTAATTAAGAGGGTTGGAAGTTATTGAGTTCTATCCGTCCATGGCCAGCAAATTAATTTGTTTTAGTTTTTTCACTTTTTTGTTTTGTTTTACTTTTTTAGCCTAAAGATATAAACAAATTTATTAGGCAAGGATTGTGGAAATAAGAGTATCTCTAAAGCAATCTTTTATCTTATATTTTATTTTTAGTAATCTCATTGTCTCTTGTCTATGTGGGGATTTATTATCCTTTTTCAAAATTCCTTTCAAAAGAGATAAAAATTCAATGTCTTTTAACATTAAAATATAATAATATAACTCAGAGATTAGTTAGGTTAAGATTTGTGTGGTAAAGCATTCATTTAAAGAATAAATATTTAAATAAAAATAGTTGATGTTACCAAAAAGTGATGTGGGAATTTGTTGTCCCACTAAGTCTTATTTGATTTTTCAAAATTAAATATAATTAGATTTTTCAAAATTAAATATAATTAAAAATGGTGTGAATTAATAATTAGTCAATTTAAAATTGATTTTTCTATCGATTTGGATTGAACCAAGTGATAAACAAAGGGATAAACATAATGCGACTATATTTTAGGGACCAAGACGAGGAGCAAGCCAAAATACGAATATTGGCAATTGATTATTTTGCAAAACATAGGAATGCTAGACGGCCATGGCAAGCCACAATCACAAACATGACCACGCGAGTATAACAAAACAAAAGAACAAGAACAAAAGAAAATATTTACAAGGATAAAAATAAAATAAAAACGTAAATGGACTAAAACAAAAAAAAATGTGTATTTACATTGACCAAACATATACTTAAGCTATTATAAATATTCAATCTAATCCATTAATTCATTGATCTAATACTTTAATAGTTAATCTAATCAATTAAACTTTCTCCTAATCTATTATTACCATTAAAATTCTCACAAATCATCACTTAGACTAATTTTAGGGTTTTTTATACACCTAATCAATTATCTTTAGTCTTTTTACTAACTTCATCGATTAATCATGTCACCTAATCAATAAACACTATAAAAAGAACAATAATTTTACGTATACAGGTTAAAATAAGAGTTCCACATTTGATGAGATAAAATATGACAAAATGTTTATAAGTTGTGAGTAGTCCTCACCCTACAAATTGGTTTTGTTGGGCTGTGTTAAGCCCAACAATTTTTTTAAAATGATATCAAAGACTATCCAAAATCCATTAAGTCCCCTTCTATCAGGTCACACCTATCAGACCACTAGGGTCACACGCTTCCCAAACTCCAATCATGGGCGGAGGAACCCAAATTCTAAGAAACATCATGCTAAATTATCACCAATCAATATCATAATCAACTTAAGATTAACAGCACATTTAATTACATAATCTCCATTCATAATTATATAACAACATATAATCATCAAAAACATCAAATAATCAAAATATTCAGTATTCGACGAATTAGAGATAGTCTTAGTTTCACATGTAGGCTAATTAATTGTCTCTAATGTAATATCTAGTCGCATATAATAATTGTTTGAAACCTTAGGTATCATCGAACAACTCATTGGAATTAACAACTTTATCTACTTATTACATTAAGATCTTAGGAAAAAGTTGTAATTCCAAAGAATATAAGTAAATAGAATGGAATTAAGAATGTACCGAATAGCTTTTAAATATGATTGATGATAACATATCATTGGACAGTTATCCACGTTCTACAGTTTTATGACCAGTGGCAGTACTGAATATGTGCAGGGGGTGCGACCGCACAAAACCTCAAAAAATTTGGGAAGCAAAAATATTGTTTTATAGCATAAAAAAGTTATATATTAAAAAATATAGTATAAAAAGTTATATATTAACAAAATATCAAAGTTTGAGAGGTTCATTGTTTCTTGTTAGTAAACTCTAGAACCAAAATTCTAAATTTATAAATTATTGAACTCTTATGGTTGAATATGTACAAAAAATATTGAGTCCTTTTAATAATAAAAAAAATATTTGACCTTTTCACATCGTTATCTTGGTAATCTAATAAAACAAAAGTTGTTTAAGGGTTTTCTTTAAAATAAACCTAAAACAAACTTAAATAAAACAAAAATTGTTTAAGGGTTTTCTTAAAATAAACCTAAAACAAACTTAAAGCAAGTCTGAAAACTCCTTAGTTGCTTATAAAAAAAATATAAAATCTTGATTATGAGCAAATTATCAATGATTTTGCCATAAAAAATAAAAGAAGGATGATATTCAAATTAAGATTAAAGATGTAAGTTGTTGCTAGTGTGGAATGCTACTACCACATGTTTGGCCTTGATAGATGTCGAGTGATGTTCATATCAATAAATGCATTGTATAATTGCTTTTGCTATAATTCTATTGTAGTTTTGATTTGATTTAAACTTTTCAATGTTCACTTATTATATTTATTTATATATGACTAATAAAATAAATAAATAACTTGTACAAAAAAATAAGATATCAATTTCAAACTTTCGCACATGACACCTAAATTTTCAAAGACGATTTGTCTATGACGACAAACATAATTGATACAGTAGATAATTGAAGACGTCAGGAGAATTTAAGAGTTTATGCTTGATTTTTTCAAATAATAGTAGTGCATAAGTTTTTTCTGATCTACAATATGTCTATAAATGGACTAGTTGTCGTTCCTAAAGATAGGCTAGTATTTAAAAATTCAAATCTCAACCCAAAAGAGTGGAAGAATAGTTTTATTTATGATTTATTTTAATTTATCGATCAAGTTAATGACCTAATTGGTTAGCAATAAAAAAACGTGTGATAAACCATTGACATTGTAGAGATAATGGATTACCTATTGCAAAACAAGCACAAAACGATTTCTAACTATTATATATTGATGTCTAAGTATCCAAAAATCTATCAAATAGATCACAAAATCTAATAATTGATATACGGAAAGATGTGGTATTACAACTAACATGTATGAAAAGATAGAAATGTTAGAGAGAAAATATCAGGAGAGATAGAGATAATGATGAAGAAAAAAAAACTTAAGCGAGATATAGAGATGATAGAGAGGATATAGAGTATTTCGAAGATGATTCAATTTCAACCTAGAAATGTAGAAAAAAATATAGTTGATTCTTCTAAATATAGTTTTAATTTTCTCGTTCTTTTCTTCATCCTATGTGCTTTTGTTGTTTTTATGAGAAGACACTAAATTTAATGAATTTGATGAATCATCTTTTTTGTCTCAAATACAAGTTGCATGTTTCAAAATTAGTATCTCGTCTTTGTGAAATTATAAGGGATGAAAGTGAAGAGAGAATTATGGTTGGGAAAAAGAATTTTAGTTCATTTGAGAAAAAATAAGAAGAAGAATATGATTTTTTTTTTTTTATATAATTTTAATTACCTATATAATACAAACACATAACTTATTGGATTAATGCGGCAATTTTGTCACAATAATATTGACTACTCTTTAATCATGTGAGCATATTAATTAACTTAGTCACCATTGTTTAATCCATATTAGACTCATAACATCCACATCTATGATTTTGTAGCAGAAACTCTTAAAAATGATAACTATGTGTATATAATGGGATTTAAAGAATCTATGTGAAACAAAACAATTTAAAAAACTTATCTGATAAAAACATACACTTAAAAGACTACATATATAATTTTGTCTATAACTTAAAAGTTGTTTTGAATGAAATAATTTATTCGAAAGTAAACAGTTAAATTGTATCAAATTTGTGTTTTTATCCTATTTATACATCCAAATTCACTTTGAGAGTAGAGAAAGTTTTTCCCTTCAATTCCCTACTCACTTAACTAATTTTATAGTTTTTTTTTGTTTTTTTAACATTTGCTAAAAAGGAGGACAAAACAACAAAGAAGATCATACCCCAATTAGCAAGAAAATAACACTAGAATTGTCTTCCCTAAGCGTGTGAGAGAGTCTAACCAACCTAAGCAAATTCTTGATTTCAGCAATAACATAAGCATGATACTTGATAATTTTGTTTTAGTTTTGATACCTAATAAAAATTCGTAATATAATAATATTAAAAGTTTAATTTATATGCATTGTCAATATAAAAAGTTTTACACAATCGACAAATCATAATTAATCATGCAAGTGATTTTATAAGTAGTTGTAACAAAAATTAAACATTACTAATAATATAATATTTATGATTTATTGACAGTGTACAAACTTTTTACATTGACGGTGTATATAAATTATTTTAATTTTATTTAATGAGTCTAAAATAATTTTTTTTTCCATATGAAAGAGTGTTAGAAGTTCGAATTAACCTATGTAAGAGAGAACTATATTGCTCATTGTAATTCTACTTGACGTGAATGATTAATCACTACAATTGCTAGTAAATGATACCAATTTTTGTTTAAAAAAATACTATAAGCACTTTATTGTTTTTCGTCGACCCTTGTAATTGGGTATCATTTGTTAATGTTTTTCTTATTAAACATGATTGCCTCATTTCATTTTGATTAATAAACCAATTTTATTAATTATGCAATCTTTTGTCTTACTAGTATATGTCTCAATCATTGGTCCTACCCTCGTCCTTGTGCCTCTTGACTCTTTCCCCTTAACCAAGATTTTGAGTGATTATGTTTCTCAATAGATATTTTTGCTCTCAAAGGATCCCAAAGCCTGCAACAGCACTTGTTCCCACTATCAAAGCCTTCACACAATGTCGATTGGCCAAGGCTAAGAAATCAAATGTGAATTTTCAATTTTTAGAATTTATGTTTTCAACTACTAGAAAGTTGAAAAAAATTATTTTTTATATCATTAATAAGTACTTTAAGAATACATGTTATTATGATGTAAAGATTTTATTATCTAATTAAATATGAATCAAATGATAAAATTCAATACAATTAATTAGTATAGTAATTTCAAAAGTAATAACAAAAAAAAAATCTCAACAAATTTTTTTAAAAATAGATAATTTATTCTTTCTTTAGAGGTGTCAAATTGGGTGACAATTTATTATTTCATTAAATTTTGTGATTTTTTTTAATAAAGAATAATTTAAGTGGTATCCGACCCAACCAAAAAATGGTTAGGTCGCATAGATTCATAGAATTATATCACATAATTAATGGCTATAATTGCGAACATAAACTTCACTCTACTATTCTTTAAAAAAAAATAGGAGATAACAAATTTTATTGCAATGATGCTTTTTCCTCTTTTTCTTTTATAATAACATGCTCTTTCCTTTTTTCCCGCTTTGGATATTGGTTGATGATAAAGGATTTCTTATGTGGAAAATACCATTGATTATATATATATATATATATATATATTAAATAATGTATTTTAAATGATATGTATTTTAAAATTATTAAATAATGTTTTTTTTTATTATGTAAGTTGTGACCCTATTTATCCTACTTACTAGTTCACACAATGAAAGTTGCATACCTTTTCTTCCCATATTCAAAGACACAAAAGTCCATACATGTGATGCTCATTTAGTTTAAGGGTCCACAATTTTTCAGGCCTTAAAGGGCTCCACCATAGAGTATCTTAATCACTGATATTTGATTTTGTGCTAGTAACCTTATAAATGTCGATAAAAGAAGCTCATCATGTGATGGGGGATCAAGTAGGATAAGAGCAACTTTGTACAAGTGAGTAGGAACCAAACACTATATGGCAAATGGATGCACTCAAAATTGAATAAATAATGTTAGCTTGTTTGACTATAGATATAGTTGTTATCTATAAGATGTTTGATGACATATTTTGATAATTTAAAAAAAAACATCATTTATAAATTATAAGGAAAAGGGTTGAATTAAATGGCTATGTTCCAAGACTTGTTCTATCAATGCTAATTTTTTTTTAATCTCAAATAGTGAAAGGATGACATAATTAATTAAACTTCTAAAACAAAATATGTAGAGAAAATAGTAGTTTGAAATTGTCTAAGTATTGTTTATTTGACGATCATTTTCTTTTATTTCTTAAAATTTGTAAATTTGTGTTAATTACTCTTGTTAATAATAATGTAAGATATATTTGTAGTAAACAATTTAGTCTACATAACTATAATTAAAAATAATAAAAATGTCAAAAAAATATATTTTTATTATTTTTGGAAATATCTTTTCATTAATTAACATTTTATTTTTTCTATAACAATGATTTATTTTAAAAATCTTTCGTTAAAATAAAATGAACACATTTTATGTAATAAAAATACAATATTTTCACGAATCGTGATTAATATTACCTCTATATATATATATATATCAAATTCTCTCAGTAAAAATACACATAATTTAATGGAAAGAATTAAAAGACCAACTATTTTTCTATCTTAATAATTGAAAGATAATTATGATAATTATGGAAAGACCCAACCATTTATAGATCACTAATCTCTTCATTTAATTAAAGTGGTGAGATTGGAATTGACATATAAACTAATAAAAGCTTATCACAAATTATGTACATGGTCATGGGCTAGTGGCAATAATGGAACTTTAATTTGGGAGGAAAAGCTAAACTTTAGGAAAAGTAAAAGGGGAATATTCGTTTATCAAGCCAAACACTTTATAGTGTAATATGTGTCACTATGTTGCCTTGCATTTGTTCCTCATGCATGTGTGTGGTTTAACTATGAGATACCATGGATCCAATTCTACAACTTTCACTAAGGGACACCAAAATGATTCTCTGTTTTTATGGAATTGGATTCTTGTCCTTAGGAATAGTAGGAACACCCACTAATTATACCCTCCTAAGTCCACACAAATTAACAAACACAACTAAATATTTTATTCACAAGATAAAATTGGATACATAAATCAAATGATGCCAAAGTTAAGTTTTTCTTTTCTTCCACAAAATGCCAAAGTTAAGTTACTCATGTGTTACAAATATATATTTGGGTTTGCTTGACAAAAGCTTGTCGATAACACATAAGGTAACTAATTGTTGGTGGATTTATTGATTTATTTATAGTTGGTTGCTGATAAATTAGTTGGTTGAATTTTAAGTTTTTGATAAATGTTTAAAGAGATTAATTGTTATGCAGTATGCACTTTTGGACATAAACAAAGTTTTATATTATTAGTATATCGCAGTCATTCATGAAAATGATTTTAGAGATAGTTTTGGTAAAAATTAAATATGTTTAAAGATCTTACGATTGTGATTGATCGATAATATAAATTTTTTTACACTAACACTATATTAAATTCATGTTTAAATTAGTTGATAGATATAAAATGACATAAAAATGTTTATATTTTTCTATAAAATAAACTAAAATATATTATCACTTTAAATAGTTTGATTTATTGGAATTTAAAATTAGAAGTCTAATTTATTAACTTTAATATTTTTATAAAATAAAATTAGATAACGATATGATATGTGTTGCACACATGATGTGAAGACGAAGAACGGAAAGATAAAAAGTATTTGCAGTAAAGAGTCGACACCATTATTTATTTGAAAAATAAAAATTATAGAAAGATCCTTAAAACCAAAAGCAAGTATTCCAAACTAAATTTTCAATTCTAAAGACTTTTACGTGCAAAAATTGTATTAGCATCCTACAACATATCCATTCAAAACGAAACCTTTTATTAAATGTACAAAATAATTAATTATACTAACTTAAAAAATATTTATTTTTTTCCTAACATTAAAAAATTACAAAACATGAATTTATTTATAAAATTATAAATTCAACATATATAAAAAGAGATTAAATAAATTAAAAAAAAATTATTTGTTTGGCATGATTGCCTCCAACAACTTAACAATTAAGGAGATATTATGGCACGTTTGTTAAAAAAAAAAAGTCTTAAAAATAATTTTTATAATATTTCATATTTTTGTTATAATATTTTTCTAAAAAAAATTAAAAAATAAAAATTCAAATAAAAA
>JBBPBQ010020322.1:44753773-44767970 GCA_037974755.1 Cicer yamashitae | reverse complement strand
TTTTGTAAATATTAATAATAGTTTTGTTGGATATATGTTTTTCTTAGTGTTTGGTTTTTTGTTTTGATATGTTTCATCAAGTTGATTGGTGAAGTTTGGGAATTAGTCTTCTAAGGTTTATTATCAATTTTGAATGATTTAGTGGAATATTACAAAGGAAGAACTAGTTCAATTCATTGCATGCACCTTGTTAGAATCCATGATTTTGAAGTATTCCATTATCCTAATTTGGGTTTTTTGTTTTCTGGAAATTTTGATATTTTTTCTTTGGTTCTGGGATTCTACAAGCAAATTAAATTGATCTTTAAAGTTTTTTTAAATATAATTAACTCTTTTTATTATAATTTTTAAGTGTTTTGTTAGATTCTATTGAGCAATAAGGTATATTAAGCTACTAATTTTTTTGATTATATCTCTGTTTCTTTGTATAAATTTTGATAATCACTCTACCATCTTAAAAAATTGATCATTTCATGTCAAGATTTCATATAAGGGAGTTTTGGAGAAGATAATTTGGAAGGGTTTTAATTCATATTTTGGTATATATTTAAAAAAATTATAAATGATCATATAACATCTTAATTAAATTAAATTTATTTTTAGAAATATTTTATAGCTTCTCTATTTTAAAAAAGAAAAATAAAATTTTCTCTCACTTTCTATTTAAAATTCAACTCCCAAATGCTTTAAATGTTTCAAGCGTAGCGATTATAATTCTTAAATGTGTCAAAATTATAAAAACATACATAAATTTGATTATCAAATATGTCTTTTATGAGTTGGTTTGATCTTTAAATTGTTATTTAATTTGATCTATAAAATTATTAATAAAAAGTCACTTAAAAAAAATATTTTTATAATTTCAATCTTTTCAAGCACTATGGTGACCAACATTTTATATATTTAAATATCAAAATCACTGAAATTTCAAATATTCAAGGATTTAAATGGCTTTTTACTTTTGAGTAAAAATTCATGTTGATTCTTATATGTGAGAGACACTATCACTATTATACCTTGGTCAACTGAATTTTAATTTTTTACAGTGAAATCTTCCTCATAAACCCAAATGTGAAATTTTAAAGACCCCAAATCCCTACAATATCACCTATGTTAATTTTGATTTTAAATTAAAGATATGTTGAGATATCAGCCATGAATAATGAGTAGTGGTTTTGCAATCGCAAATCAACACATGAAAACTTACATAATATTTTTAAGTCAAAATGTTGTGCTTTGTGTCCTTTAACTTAATTTTAGATAATAATTCAGTTATTTATTTACTTTATTTTATTTAATAATTAATTTTAAGTAACGATTTAATTATTTATTTCTTATAGTGCAACAATATTATTATTTCTTTACATAAACTCAAAAAATTCATCATCATTTTCAAACAAAATCTAGAAAACTTATTATCAATTTTAAGAAAATTCATATATTCATAACTCAAATATTTAAATTAACTCATATCTTTATCTCTAGTAACATCAAATAAAGAATTCACACTTTAAAATTTGATTCTCAAATCACCAAGACAATATCTTTTTCTTCTTCTTTCTATCATTCTTCAACTCAAATCCTTAACCTAAATTTTAAAATGCGAGTTATTTATTTGATGTTGTCGTTGGAGATAAAAATATGAATTTATTTCAATATTTTAGTTATGAATTTAATGAAAATATGAATTTTGTTGAAAAAGATTACTAACTTTCTGAATTTTATTTGAGGATGATGATGAATTTTCTAGATTTCCATAAAAAAATGATAATATTATTAACATTTTAAAACATAAAGGATAAAAAATATATGATCAAATCGGAAAAGAAAAAAAAAAGATGAAAGATTGAATTGTTACCTGAAATTAAATTAAAAGACTCCAAGAGATATTTTGTCTATTTTAAAAGTGAGATATAAGAAAATTAGCTTCAATATAATTTTGATTTTTTTTTCTTTTACCAAATATCCGTTTTATTCATTTATCTTCTTCTTTTTTAATTTATTATTCGTCCTTTATATTTTATAAATGATGAATATTAATTATTTTCACCGTACCTCTTTCAAACAACTGTATGATTATTGTCATCATACCTCTTAATCAGTTGTAAATTGCGTTAGCAATCTTAACAAATTCGAGATGAAAATACAAAGAACTCTAATAAATGTTATTTGTTTCAAATAGTTTATATATGTTTAAAAGCATATAATAAGAGTTTTTTCAAGTGCAAACCTATTATTGGATTAAATAGATGTTCTTTTGAAAAAAAATATTATAGGAGATACATATTGACAATTGTTAGAATAGATTTCAATGATCAAATGTTGTATGTTGTTATTGCTTTTGTTGTGATTGTGACCATGATTGAAATATGTACCTTATAAAAAATAAAAGGACGAAAATTAATCCAAAAAATAAATAAAAGACTTAAGCAAATATTAGGCGAAAGATAAAAGACCAAAATTATATTTAAACCAAGACAATTTGAGAAAAATGCTTCTCAAGACAAAAACACTAGTTTTTTTTTTACTAAAAAAATATTCATTCATTCAAATTGATAGAAATCACATTAATCGAGAAGTTCAACAATTTAAACTCACTAAAATCGTAAATGATGAATCTGCGAACAAACTCATAACACTTAGGTTAGTAGCATAAAATAGCAAAATATCGAAAAATGTGATAAAACCTACAAATATGATAAATTTGAGGTGTCTGGAATATTCATGCCTCTAGAGTTGTAACCTTGATGACATCAAATACATTGATTGAATTTGCACTTGATCGAAGTTAATCTGTCAATTTGAACCAAAAAAACACCGTAACAAAACGGGAAATCAAAACGTCGCATCAAGACGACGAACAAACATAACGTCATATAAAGACAACGAAACCAAAAAAAATATAAAAGAAAAATTAAATATGTGTAGAAATCACTTATTTAAATAAAATAAAATTAAAAAACGAGTTAAATAAGTAATTTCAGATAAAAAATTAATCTTAAATTATATCATTTTAATAAAAAATAAAACCGATAAAAAAGAAATACAACAAAATAACATAGGCATATGAGATGGCTAAGTCTTCAAAGTTTTAAAGGTTTAAAAAATACAATCATTACTTTTAATTCCTTAACAAATGTACTAATAAAAGTGTTAGACTAATTTTTTATTTTATTTTTAATGTTCATGCCACGCCAACATGATTAGTTGATTAGCATTTTGGACTTTAGAGCAAGTGGTAGGTGACTGTCTGATTGAGAAGTGCAACAACGGGAAACAAGGAGTAGGATGAAGATGCTATGTCTATTGGTTTATGGACCTACGTAAAATAATCTTATTGGAGATACGTTGAAATAATTTTATTTTTTTATATATAAGTTTGATTTACATGAAATAATTTTATTCGAGCCACGTTGCTAATAAGTATTCTTTTAGTAAGATAACTTCTATCGATGCATTAAGACTTTTTGTATTATATTCTTTTCTCAAACACAATTATAAAAAAAATGTCTTAGTTAATTGAACATAAGTAAGTAAATTTTAAATAACTTATTATATTTAACTTTATTATTTTAACAATATCTTTTTATTAGTAGTGATTTTTTTTTATTATTATTGCTTTACTTTATTTTTTAGGCTAAATACCACCCGTGGTCCTTTAACTTAATTTCAGTTAACGATTTAGTCATTTATGTTTTTTTTTTCCTCAATTTGGTCCTTTATGTTTTTAAATAATTTCAGCGTTACCTTTTAAGTGGGATTTCGTTAAGAAAAAGTTAAAAAAATTACTCCTCCGTGTTCAAATAAAGTTATCCTTTATGTTTTGAAAATATTTCAGAAAAATGTTCAAAGTTTGTTCTAAATTTGGTAGTAGGATTGATTCGTTAAAACTGAAGTTATGAGTATTTATACTCCATAGACATCACTTCAGATCAGTGACAATTGTTCACATAGGTTTGATAAGCATATGCGATGATCTAGATGAGAGATTTTTCAACTTTTTCTTAACGGAACCGCACTTAAAGGGTAACGCTGAAATTATTTAAAAATATAAATGACTAAATCGAAAAAAAAGATAAGTGACTAAATCGTTAATCAAAATTAAGTTAAGGGACCACGTGTGGTATTTAGCCTATTTTTTATTTAGTAATTGTATATTTAACTTTTGGTAATTAATATATTTAAAAGAGAAAAAAAAACAATTGTTTGGAAGTTGCTATCTTTCAATTAAAATCTTAGATGTTGAATTGTTTTACTTCCTTCGAGATTCATATACGGTTATTGTGTGTAAAAAAATAAACCCAAAACATAAATTTATGGCCTTAATTAAAAAAAAAACCAACGGTTGGATATACACTGTACAAATATCATTTAAAGGAAATTCATATTTTTTCTAAATTAAAAAAATGTATAAACATGTATTACTAGTCTCGGGATTACATTTGTGCAATCAATTGTCATTTTGCAACCACACAATGACTCAATATTATTATTATGTATTAAATAGCCGTATTTACGGTTCAATTTGGATTGATTTTGAAATAAAATTAAATTCAAAGATAAAATCATATATGATTTAGTTTGAATAACAAAACAAAAATTCAGTCTGATCGGATTCAATTACAAATCATTTAATTTAAATCAAATTTTAAATGTTCAAATTATAATCGTAAAAGAAAAATGTGGGGGTCAAATATAAATTTAGCAACAGAGATGAATTTTGTAGGGATGAATTTTATCTAATGAAAGTGTTTGTGAGAAAAATTGTGCCAAATGGTGTATTAATTACTAACATAATTCTTCCCGATAAACAATAAAATAATAATTCGTATAATCATTAAAAAAAAACTCAATTGTAGCATAATTTTGTAATAATATTGGTATTTGTTACATGGAAAATTAATTTTCGTACCCCTCAATTTGAGTTGTACCCCCACAATTTATCAAAAACCCAAAATTGTCCTTTTATTTTCATTTAATAAATAGTAAAAAAAAATTATTCTAAAATCTCATCATCAATCAAATTTCCGGTACATAATTATTTTCCCCTAAAAATCCGGTACACAAATTTATAACTACCGGAAATTTCAAAACTGAGAAATTTCCGGTTAACAAATTGTACTACGGAAATTTCAAAATTTTGAAATTTCCGACAGTTTGTTTTCAATACAGGAAATTTCAAATTTCCAGGCACAACTTCAGAAAATTTCAAAATGAAATTTCCGGTATTGACTCGTAACTACCGGAAATTTCAAATTTCCGGTATTAAAATTAATTAAATTATTTAAAAAATAAAAATACTAATAATAAAATTAAAATAAAATACATTAATAAATTATAAATTAATTTTATATTTAATTACTATTATTATAATTAATAATTATAGTTATAACTAAAAATGATTATAATTAAAATGATTAAATTATATTATAAATTTTAATAATATTATTAATATTAATAATAATCCGGTAGGAAGTTTCATGCCTATAATTGATGATCCGCCTGTATTTTTTTTTAATTTATTTTATTTTATTTTTCTTGAAAGCAACTTCCTATTTTTCTATTAAATGAATTTTGATTTTTTAAAAATTTATTATTATTTTTTAAATTAAATTAAAAATATTTTATTTTTGTTATTATTATTTATTAGATCGGAATAAAAATAGGAGGGAGTTGTTAACAAAATAAAATTGTGTTGCTATTTTTAATAAATTTAAATAAAATATTAGAATTATTTTTCATTTTTACTATTATGAAATTCATCTTTTACTAAAAATAGTATAAATGTATCTTTAGACTATTTTTAAGAGGTTCATGTTATACATATCCAAAATATAACAACATCTATTTTTTAGATTTAATTTAATGTTTGTCTTCATGAAAATTGTGGTAAAATGTTTTATCTTTTAATCTTTAACACAGGCACAAAATTTTAGGAAAATAGTACTATTTGCATATTTAAATTTTAACACTTTTAACTTTAGTCACACGCATTAAGAACTAATAAATTTAAATTAGTTTAGTCTTTTTTACTATTTATTTATAAAACAAAAATTAAATTTATTTAATACATATTTTTGAGTTGTTAAAAGTACAAAAGGAAAAACATCATTAATTGTATTTAAGTTTTCTAAAAGAACTCAAATTATAAGACAAAAATAAAATGTTTAAATGACCAAAGTAGCATTGGTCATAGAGTGCATAGATGTATATGCAAACACAACTTTGAAACTCAAGATAGAGTGTATAGCCTCTTGTGATCATATATAGTGTACATTTTTCTTTAGAGTGTATTTGAATGAGGTAATTGAAAATTCTAAGAAAATTAAAATTTAAGGCAATTTAAATATTTAAATTGAATTTTTTTCATTTTTAAATTTTGTTGTTTGAATAAAATAATTGTTCTTTTAAAATTGAGCTATTTTTATAAAAATCAAAAGTTTTGGTGCAACAATGAAAAATCAAAATTGGGCCAAAACTGAAATTTTGGACAAGTTGAGGGACTATCTTGCAATTTTCAAATATCAATTTACAAAATTGGAAAAATTTAAAGACCAATTTGCAAAAAAATAGAAATTAATATGCAAATTTAGAAACATATAAGGTTAAAATTGTAAAGTGGCAAAAAATTTATGAACTATTTTATGATTTATTATATTATAAAGTAAAGAGAGAATTTGAAAATTTTAAATTTTATGTAATATTTAAAATTTTCTAAATTTACATTTGATAAAATACCTCATTAAATTCCTTCATTTTGAAACTTCGCCAAACTTATCATACAAACACCATAATTTATTTAAAAGATTTAAATTTTCCTAAAAAATTAGATTATCTCGTCTAAATACACTCTTAATAAATTTCTTTTTATAAACGTGTTTCCCACATTGCCATACAATATGAATCTTGGTGTTATTGCTTAATGGAAGAGAATGTTGACAGTGTATTATATAAACAATATGGGCCTCAGCAGTTGATACCATTTAGGATTGGGCCTGTAGTCAATCATAAACAATAACAATTGTTAAAATAAAAAGAAAACTTTATCCTATACTCCACATTTGTACCTATACTCTCACAAATTTTTTAAAATGTCTAATATACCCTTGATTATTATTTTTTACTATTTTACCAAATTTTTTTTTAAAGTTTTCCATTACAGAAGGTTTTTACTGGAAAACTTTAAAAAAGTTTTCTGATACAGAAGAGTAAAAAGCTATGTACCAGAAAACCTTTAAAAAAGTTAAAAAAGTTTTCTAGTACAGAAGCTTAAAAATATATACTATCGAAAAACTTGTAAAAAGTTTTCCGGTATAGTAGAGGTTTACTAGAAAACTTGTGAAGAAGTTTTTCGGTACACACCAAATTTTTAATTTTTTTTTTTTAAAAAAATAATAACTTCTTTACTGGAAAACTTTGAAAAAGTTTTCCGGAATGTAACTTCTTTACCAAAAAACTTGGAAAAAGTTTTCCAAAGTGTAACTTCTTTACCGGAATATATGTTGTCTACCGGAAAACTTAAAAAAAATGTTCCCGGTAAAATTGATGAAAAATTACAAATTTTAAAATTTATATCAGGGTAAAAAGGTCATTTCATTGCATTTTTAGAGTAAAGGTTAAATGTAGAGGGTATAGGATAAAATTTTCAAATAAAAACTTAGTGTGTATATATGAAAGTTTGTCGTCTAAATCATATGATTCTTTTTTTTTTTTTTTACTTAATTAGCTTGAGATCAAGGTTTTAAATAACGGTAGTGTTAAGGATTTTACAATTTTCAATATTACAGATGTTGCATTACTCATTGTAGTCGTCGCGATGTGAATTAATCACAAAATTACACAAAATTCATTAAAATTATATGTACTTTCATGTAATACCTAATATTGGTTGAGAGATAAGAAAACTTTAAAAGGAGATAAAGTGGTAAGGTAGTGATTAGATACATTATAATTTTTATCCATATAAAGTAATAAAATGGGATTCTCATTTGTTATTTATTTACTTATAAAAACGATATTTTATTGCAGATATTATGATTATTTTCTGCGATTTACTTATGAGAAAAACAGTAATAATCGATACTTTTACTTTTTTGACGTTTTTTAAAATTTTGCTTGAGATTAAGACCATATCATAGATCAGAAAAGTCTACTTTTTTTAGAAAAATGTACGAGTTTTAGAGAGCCAATAACCTTACTTCATTTCTATAAGTTCCTAAAAATATTTAAGGAATTCATTAGAAAAACTATATTTATATGATGACTTAGATTAACTATATGTTTCTCCTATTAATTTCCAAACTCATTAATACTATTTATCATCAACAACAAAAAAAAAGAGAGAGAAATACTAGTAGGATGTGTATGTGTGCATAAAATTGTCAAGAAATTTGGATTGTATGCATTGCACAAGTGACCCACGTTATCTAAATTATCTAATTAAGTTTTTTTAAAAGAAAAACATAGAATACAAACACATCATATAATAAAAATGATATTTGGCATTCTAAAACTATCATGTGCAATACTCTAATAAATATAATAAAAAATATAAAAATTTGGGGGAACTAGATAAAAATTCAAAGAATACATATAAACAACATCGTTTCATTAAAAAAAATTATTTACAAAACTTTACTTAGAATAAAATTAAGGTAATAGAAAAAAAAAAGTTCAGCCTAACAATGTAAACATCCTGGTAAACAAAAAGAGAAAAACATAAACTTAATAACAAACCTAACATTGGAAAAATCATATATCAATAGAGGTTTTGTTTTTTCTTTTAAAAACCTAAAATACTAAACTCAAAATCTAGACCATCTAAATATAGTTGAGTGCATACACTCACACACATGATTGTGACATAACACAAACACAAATCCATTATCAAGCAAGAGTTCATAATGCTTTCATTTTTCTCTATTCTCATTTTTTTTCCCTTAAGAAGGTAGAACTCCTTTCAAAAGGAGATGCATATAAGACAAAACATAGTGTAGAAGTTTGTGTTATAGTGGAAATAGATGATAAAAACAAATCTTCAAAATCTGATAGAATAACCATATTTATTGGAGCATATTACTAACCTCATGGGACTATGTCTTTGGTGGAAAGATAGACAAAGACACACCACATGACCACATGTGCACTATACATATATAATAATATCCGACAACGATTTTATCACTTCAATGCTACTCATAATCAAATGACTGTTGCACTTCTTTCATTGATAACAATATTCAATTACTATATGTGTCAAACAATACAATAATCGTTTGTATTTAATCATTTTATAAAAATTATTTTTCTGTCTTATGTTTTTGTCTTAAATTATTTGATATTTTATAATATTAATTTTTTTCTTTTCTATTAATATATTTTTATTTATTGTATCTTAATTCATCACATTTCCCTATTAATTGTATTAATAAAAGTATTTGAGTAAATAAAATTTATTTTATCGTTTAAATCAATCTAACTAATTATTTTTTTAATTAAGTTGGGATACTTTAATTTTTCTGTCAATTTTTTTTTACAATTAATTTTTTATTTGTTTTTGAACCGTGATAAGATTGTATGACATTCTGACGTGTAATATAATTGTTTGTGAAAAGGAAATGGAATCGGAAATGAAATCATAACAGCAAGACAAAAAATCGCAATTATGCAAACACAAAAAAGAAACAACGAAAATGGTAGTAGAAATACATTGGAAATTTTTGTTTAGTTGGACAACAGCTATTCCTTGTCGTAACAAAAAATTGTCGAAAATTGTACTTTTGTGTTTTTGTTAAAGACAAGGGAGAAAGTTCACGACATACGTTATTAATTTATATTAATTCCTATACGATTTAATGATAAATTGTAATTCATAAACTAAATTATTCTAGATTATTTTTATCAAGCACTAAAAATTGTCACATTTTTTCAAAATATCATAGTTCATTCATTTTCATTACCAATTAAATTGTATTTCAAAATTCAATTGATAAAAAAAATGATTGATAAAAATTTACTAATTTTTAAATAAAAAAAATAAAAAAACAAAAAATTCATAAATAATAGTAAGCACTAGTCACCTGATCAGCCAACACTAATCACCAGGCCAACCAGCACTAGTGATCTGACTGATCAGACCGGTACAACTAAAATGTTTTACTTATTATTCATAAATGTAAGTTATTATGGTATAGAGAGAATTGTTAATTTGTGGGGAATGTATTCTAGGCACCTCATCTTTATCAGTTTTCACATTAAAGGAAAAATAAAAGATATCTTTTTGCAGCTTTGTTGTCAATATGCGATGATCAATGTGAGACTTCAAGTCCATATTGAATTTGTATTTCCCCTTAAGGGAAGGTTACCTTGGTGGTGGTCCATTAAATACAATTTAAGAGCAAGTGGGATTTTTCTTCTTATTGTTTTCTACATCCAATGCCTACTTTTTGTTCTCAACCAGAATCTTGATTTAAATATTGTGAGTAAAAAGTAAATATCAAGAATACTTTATTTTTTGTAGGTAGGTGAGCTCAAATTTAAATTCTCTCAAGTACAATGATGACACAACTGTCACAATTAAATAATTCAAATTAATTTTTGAGATTTAATAATGCTTCAAATTGCTTAGTTATATTAACTTCTTCTCCGAGTTTAATATAATTTTTTTTTATGCATAGAAGGAGCTTACTCCAAGATAAAAACTAAGCAACAACCCTCAAAGGGAAAAATTAGCCCATCAATTCTAAAGTTTTAATTAAATTTTTAAAACGATAATGTTTTAATTGTTTTACAATTGCGAATAATAATTTTTTGATTTAAATGTATTTTTATCCATTTATTTTACTCAAAATTTACTTGCGGTCCCGCAATTTCTAAAATTGAGTTTTTGTCCTTCTGTTGTTATTTGTGAATTTTTTTTTATGATATGACATGCTCATTAATATTATAATATTGATTTAGTAAAACTTAATTGAATAGAATAATATTATATTTAATGTTCTTCTCTTTTTCTTCATAATCTTTTCTTACGTTTTACTAATAAAAACACTCGTAAAATTTTATTGACTAAAAAAACAATTAAATAAATATTGATTAATGACATAAATTCAATGTGTTACATCATTAGTGAATAAATAACATCACAAAAATAAAGAAATACTAACAAAATCTCATAAATTATAAAATAATAACTAAAAATCTAGTCTAAAAAATATAAGACTAAAAACTAATTTTAAATAAAATATAAAAATTAAAAGTGTATTTATCTTTATTTGAAACTCTTTTATTACGTGAAACACATATAAATCATACCATTTTAAAAATAAATTCCACAATTCCACGTGAAAATTACATGTATTTTATTCAATAAAAATAAATGTTAACATTAAAACTTAAAAAAAGAAAGAGTATTGACAGCACGATTGAAAGTGGAGACCATGTAAATGGTCCAAACTTTCCCTAAAGAAGCAACAAATTGAAAAGTTATCCAAAAAAAAAGAAACAACACATTGCAAACGAAAAAGAGAAACAAACAATGCATTATTGATCCTTGAAATTGAAAGTGTAAAATAAAAGAGCACCCAATTGTTATCAATATGATAAAATTATTCTCATCCAAATACATGGACAAAATACTTTTTGTACTTAAAAAAGACCACTTTAGCAAATACTAATAAAACAACACTTTGCATATAATAGATATAAACTAGACTAATAAGTGGCATTAAACATATGATATGTAAAGTGGTCTAAATCAAGAGACAAATAGCTTTAACTTCATGGTTTCCAGAGAATGGTTGTTTCTGCAATCATGGAAGTAACAATATAAGGATCCATATTAGAAGCTGGCCTTCTATCCTCAAAATAACCTTTGCCATCTTTTTCTGTGTCTCTTCCAACCCTAATTGAGCTTCCACGATCTGCCACACCCTATTCAAAAAACATAATATAAAATTTGGAAATTAGATATAAGAAATTGCAAATCCAAAACATTAAGATCCTTAAAGGTACAAAAACCCTAATTGGTTATTGAAAAATCATTATTTTTTTTTACTTACTAGTTATTACCAATATGAGAAAAATTCCAATCATTTCCACTAATTCCTTGTTATTCAAAGTTCATAATAATAAAAAAATAAAAAAAATAAAATAAAAAACGAGGTATTGATCTTCTTCTTGGTAAACTAAGACAACCCGAGTCAAAAAACTAAGAAATTGTATCATCTAAACCAACAAAATACGTAAAATTATAGGAACCGTTAAATTTTAAAATATAATTTTTTTTATCTATTGATTCTAATAGTTGTTGCGTCATATTATACTGATAAAAAATTTAAGTTTGTCAAAGACTAATTTGTTGAAGAAAAAAAATTTTATTTAAAGAATTGACATCGATTTCTCTGTAATTAGTTAACCATTTTGATTTCGATTTACCCAATTGTTTTCTCCAATTATTTTACTTTTCTTTATAATAAATTTTTAGCTTAAAAAAAAATCGACTTACCCAACTGAAGGTGTTGATATCAGCTGTTTCATGTTTTCCAGTGAGACGTCTCTCATTGCCTTCTCCATAAGCTGCAATGTGCTCCTTATGCCTTAATCCAAGTTTTTCAATGGCTTTCTTGATTATCTCATAGCCTCCATCCTCTCTCATGGACTTAGTGCTATAATAACCATTGCAAATATAAGAAAAATAATACATTTTCAAAGTATAAGCCATATAATTCAATATCTTTTTAGATTGACTATAATGTACTATTGTCAACCGTCAATCTTAAATACTAATTTGACATTGACACATATAATTACATTTAATTTAATTTTTTAAATATTATTATTAGTATCAGTATTAGTCTCGTATATGATATATCTATGTCAATAGATCATAATATTACCTATAGTTTGTGTGAGCCCCAGCTCCATTCCAATCACCCTAGTAACAATATGTCACAAATAAAAAAAATGTCAAAGTTAAGAAAAAAAATTTAAAAAGAATAAGATGATAAAATGTTGTTTCACTTTCAACTCTTCAACCAAGTCAAAAGTTTTCAACAAATTTAAAAATAGTCAAAAGGCATTCTAACCGGAATAGGCTTAGGGTCAAATGAAACAACTACTCCAGCTATTTCTGTGATCCTCTGTAATATTATAAATAAAAATTTCATCAATATTTATATTTTTATTGACAATCATTAATCTTAATCATATAAAAAATTAGTTAAAATTTAAATTTAAATTACCTCTAGAATGTAACGAGCAGCCCATATCTCATCTCCAGCTGAGATACCAACTGATGGGCCAACTTGGAATTCCCACTATAAAATAAAAATATATAATTTCAATAACAAAGTAATAATTTAGTAGTAACAAGGACATATGAATATTTAGTATTGACAATATATATAAGATTTTTTTAAAGTGAATAATTTATTTTAAAGTGGAAAGTAAATAATTTCAACTATTGATGAATAAATTATAATGTCATATGAACATATGTAACAAATGATTAAAATTAATGTTGTGATGTTAATACCTGGCCAGGCATAACCTCTCCATTGATGCCACTAATGTTAATGCCAGCATAAAGACAAGCTTTGTAATGTGCATCTACAATATCACGCCCATAAGCTTTATCAGCACCAATCCCACAGTAGTATGGACCCTATTTAAAACAAACATTTAATAATTACACAAAAAAGAAACTTAGATATGAGATAAATAAAAGAAAAATAGGAAAATAAATGATATATTTAGGCTGCATTTAATTAGTAAAATTGGCTGATAATCGATATCTTATAACTGATAACTATTAAATTAATTGAGTGTTCCATAAAATTAATAGTTCAATTAGTTTAAAAATATGATATTTTTAATTAAAAATAAATTTTAATAATTAATGGTTAAAATATTTTTAAAAGTAATAATTTTTTTATTAATTTAAAATTTATCAATTTGATATATATTTTATTTATTTTAAATTAATATAAATAAATAAATTATTTACTTGAAAATATTAATTATTTTAAAATTTAAATTATTTATAAATATTTTAAAGATTAATCGATGATAAATAAATTACTTTAAATTGTTTAATTTAAATTATTATTTATTAAAATTATTTTAAAACTAAATTATATACTTTTTTATAAATACATTATTTATTTGAAATTATTTTAAAAATTTAAAAATTATTTATTTA
>JBBPBQ010020322.1:44728380-44745932 GCA_037974755.1 Cicer yamashitae | reverse complement strand
ACACTTATCATTGATAAAAATATGAGATAAATATTTATAAGAGATAAATATAAAAAACCAGATGAATAATATTTATCATTAATACATAAAATAGAACAAGACAAATATACGAGCCAAATATTATTTATTATATGAGTCAAATATTTGTCATTGATACATATAAAAACATGAGACAAATATTTGTTATTGATATATTAGAAAAATGCATGACACATATTTGTCACTGATAAATATATAAAAAATACGTATTTTTCATTGATACATAAAATAACACGGAAAAAATATTTATCACCGATAAAATATAAAAAAATATGGGATAAATATTTGTCACCGATAAATATTAAAAATACCCACAAAATAAATATTTATCATCATTAAATATAAAAATTTACGGGCCTAATATTTGTGATCGATATATAAAAAAACATATGACATATATTTGTTATTGATCAATTTATTAAACAAAATTAATGACAAAACACGAAACAAAGGACAAATCTTTTGTTTTAAAACCATACACGAGAAAAATATTTGTCGTTATAAAATTAGTTAAAATTACTATGGTATAGAAACTATAAAAAAATAGAACAATTATAATATAGAACATTGTTTGTCATTATTAATTAATTAAATTTAGTATCTTTTGTGCAGGTGGAGCTACCCACTAAGTCAATAGATCGACATTAAATTGAGCGTATAATATTTTTTGATTTGACTCTATATGAATACAGTCGGATCATGATTAGTTAAGTAATGATAATGTATTTTATCTCTTTTTTCCTTTACATCTCATAACAAAGAGAAGAAAATAATTAATTTTGTTATTTATTTTCAGATTCTATACAATGACTTCTTACCGAGAAATCAAGTTCATTTTAAATTTGTAACACTCAATCAGAATAATTTGGTTCGTGGTTTTAAAATAAATATGAAGTTATTAGTTTATATAACATAAGACTTTCATAAAATCTTTCATCGTACCATAAATTTATAATTTTATTAAGAAGCATGACTTCAACTATCTATGTATTGTTGATCAACTTTTCTTTTAAATTTAACTTAACATTTGTCTTTAATGCATAATAATTTTGTTATGTATGCTTCAATGTTATAGTAGTGTGCTTTGATTATATCAATTATAAGTTAATAACAATATAACATTAGGTGGCTGTGACCCTTTGATACAAGTCATGATTGTATAATCTTTGTTTTCTTTTTTATTATTGGCACACTTTGTGTTTGTAATATTTATTTAATATATTATCTTTTGGTTTTTTCAATATAATGTTATAATTTATTTTAGTACTTGTACAAAACATTTAAACGAAAAAAATATACTTATGTAATTATCAAATTCAATCAACTATTTAAAATAACATATTATTATTGTTCATGTAATATTTAACTTATCATTTTATCCACAAAATATATTTTAAATTAAAAACTTGAACTCATACGAATGCACTAGTCTTTTGCTGGTTCTAAACTAAAGCTAAAGCATCATTCGTCCTTAATTTGTCTTATTTGAAGTTGCACAAAATTTTGGTTATGTCATTTATGAAAATAGCCAATTTTCCATATCTTTTCAATTTTCCGTGTTTCCAAAATTAAAATACAAAATTGGAAAGCAAAACATCTCTAAACAGTTTTATTTTCTTTCAATTTTTATAACTAACAAATGAAAACAAAATTTTAAAAGCACTTTTGTAAAATTAGATTATCAATTTATGAGAGGAATAATTTTTAGTCATTGATCAAATTATGAATAGTTAAGAATAAAATAAAAAATAGGCTAAATACCACCCGTGGTCCTTAACTTAATTTTGGTTAACGATTTGGTCTTTTATTTTTTTTTTCTTCCCGATTTGGTCATTTATATTTTTAAATAATTTCAGCGTTACCCTTTAAGTGGGGTTCCGTTAAGAAAAAGTTAAAAAATCCCTCTTCTAGATCATTGTATATGTTCATCAAACCTATAAGAATGATTGCCACTGATCTGAAGTGATTTTTATGGCGTATAAATACTCATAGCTTCAGTTTTAACGAATCAATCATACTATCAAACTTAGAACAAACTTTGAATATTTTTTTGAAATATTTCCAAAACATAAAGGATAACTTTTTCTCAACATAGATGAGGGATTTTTTTTAACTTTTTCTTAATGAAACCCCACTTAAAGGGTAACGCTGAAATTATTTAAAAACATAAAGGACCAAATCGGGAAAAGAAAAAAAATAAATGACTAAATCGTTAACTGAAATTAAGTTAAGGGACCACAAGTGGTATTTAGCCTAAAAAATAATGTGATTTTTGTAAATGGACATGTAATACTTTCAATCATAACCACCATACACTAACAAAGCTAATAATTTGTAATATTTAGGGGAGTCTTGACTAAAACTCCAATATTTATATAAAACTAAGAAATTATTTTGGTTTCTTAAATGTACGAGGAGCTGTGATCACTATAATATTGTTTGGGTTGAAATTAAACACATCATCAAACTCTATTTTTTGTTAATAATTATTTATATGAACCAAATTGATTAATGAAAGACACATTTAATAATTAAACTAACTAATGAAAAACACATTCAAATATAAAAGTGGACTAACAAAATACACATTTAACTACTTTTATCCAAAAATTATTTAATAATTAACTAATAATAAGGCCATAAAGTAATTGATTATGCATAACTCAAATGAATCTATAAAATTAAGGAGGATCACAACACCTGTCGATCTCCCTCTCCATCCGTCCGCGCACCCATATATGACTTTGTGTTTTTAGTCGGTGTAAATTATCACCCTATACATTTTTGTTTTAGATCATAAATTCAACTATTTCTTTTAGAAAACTAGTCAAATGAATGAATATTAATGTAATGTACACTCTTTAAGTATTAAACTTAAGATGATAAAATAAGAAAATGAAAAATAATATTCTTTGCCAAAAAGTTGATTCTTGATCCGTCCCACAATAATTAATTCATTTAATTATTTTACACAAATTAAAAAATTAAGAAAAAGAATAACACTTTCACTAAACTATTATTATTATTATTATTATTATTATTATTATTATTATTATTATCAAGTATTAGCCAATTTACTATTTGTATTAACGTAAATGATATAATAATTGAAAATTAAAATAAATTATTTATTTTAAAATAATTTTTTTTTATAAATTAAATTATTGTGAAACAAATAAATTAACTCGGACACGGAACTGACTTAAAATGTACATTTTAACCGACTTAAAAATATAAAATTTTACTAGTGAAAATATTATATATGATTGGAGGTGGAATTGTGTTCAAAGCCGACCTAATTGAACGTACAAACAACCCTAAACCAAACAATATAGTACTTGGTTCCGGATTCGAAAATACGAGCATCTAGATTATTTCATATTTTTCCAACCAAAAGAATTATATTTCAGAGTTGCATGTGACAATATGTGTTGCGTAACGAGGTGGAGGCAACTAGCTAGAAACATAGTTGCGTGGTTGTCTAGTCTAGTAACATGCAAATTAATGGTGCACGGTTCTCTACGAATCTCATGCTTGGTCCTCTTTTGGGTGCAATCTTAACATAGGATAATTAATGGTATTTGAGTTTGGGTTTGTATCAAAGTCTTTGTTCTTCATTTATGTTTGTCTCAAAGTATATATTTGAATTTAATTAATCAACTTTTTGGATAGAATATTATTTTAGTTTCTGAATATATAGGACATTGTTATTTTGATATTTGTCTTAATAAAAAATTCAAATTAGTTATTAAATCATCAAAATGTCAATTAGTATAGTCTTTGACATTATAACAATCATGAACTATTTTGATAGTAAATTGTATCTTTCAGAGACTTTTATGATAATAAGTTGTATCTTTCAGATATTATTTTGATGATTCAGTGACTAATTTAGATTTTTAGTTGAGTGAGTGACCAATTAGAGACAACGCCTTATACCTTAAAGGACTAGAACAATAGTTTATCCAAATATATATAGTAAAATGTTTTAGGAGATTGAATCAGTGTAGGGCTTTAAATGGACAAATTTTAAAACGAACCATTTGATAAGTGGTTCATCATGAATTGATATTTATAAACCGTTTAAAATTTTAACAATAACGGACATTGTTTCATAAAAGTAGATGTTTATGATCTTCTTCATTCCCGTAGCTGAGACAGTGACTTGATTAATGTTTGTTCGATAAAAAAAGGGAAAAACAAATATGTATGTGCCCCTCACAACTAAATTTGTCAAACCAAACTATTGAAGTTGTGGGATTTAGATAAAAAATGAGAGAAAATAAAAAGAGCTTGAATGTTATTGATAATAGTTTTATGCTAATTTGATTAAAAAAGTCTCAATATTAATCTCTATTTATAGATATACATAAACTCAATCCTAAATAAATAACAAATAATAATAATGAGAGATATTCTAAGATATCTCTATGATTATAAATTGATCATAGAAAAAAACTAAAAAAACTCTAATATAATATAAAATATATAATAATATTCTAACACAAACCAAATCAAACAACTATCTTAACCGTAAGACTTCAGAGGATCGTGAACTTTTATTTACGAGGAGAGTATCGTCAATGATTGTTAGAGTTTGAAATGATTTTTAACATCGAGATAAATGTGCATCTGGATGCAATGATAAACACATTGAGGGAAAGAAAAGCATTAGATGAAGCACACTAAATGTGTGCAACTCGACTGAAACAAGGGCAACAATTGTGGCAGCAGTGGATCTGGATGAAAAATATTGAAACGAGTGTTGGTAAAAGGTCGACAAAGACAAATAAAGGTTGTTTAGGAGATTAGCCGAAAAGAGATGCAAAAGTGCTGGAAAAGTATGAAAATTCGCTAAGATGTCACATCGAAAAAGAAAAAATTATGATTAGTTTTCCAAATTTTTGGGAATTCGACAACGGAGTAGAGGCAAGATCGCTCAAGGAGGATCGAAATAGGCTCTAGATACCATGTTGAAGTTGCGAGATTTAGAAAAAGGGGGAGAGAAAATAATAAGAGCTTGAATGTTATTGATAATAGCTTTATGCTCATTTGATTACAAAAAATTTAATATTAATATCTATTTATAGAGATACATATACTCAATCCTAAATAAATAACAAATCATAATAATAACGAGAGATATTCTAAAATATATCTATGATTATAAATTAATCATAGAAAATAACTCAAAGATACTCCAATATAATATAAAAGATATTATAAGACATTCTCTTACATTCTTACACAAACCTAATCAGACCACCACTGTCTTAATCGTCAGACTCCAGAGGGTCGTGAACTTTTATTTATGAGAAGAGTATCATCAATCATTGTTATAATTTTAAATGATTTTTAACATTAATCCACGATATACTATATGTTTTGTTGGTTCACTGAAACACTCACTTACTGAATGATATAATTAGTGGTGAATTCACATAAATTTTACTGCGGGTCAAATTTATTAACAAAAATAAATAAAACTAAACTAATATGTTAAACTTAATCGACAAGCAAAAGTATTAAGGTAATTAAATATATAAAAAAATACTTTCATCGATAACCAAGGCTACTTCCTTGTTATTAAGGCTCCGCCCTTCAAAGTGATGGTATCTACAAACAGTGTAATGAAATTGGAGAGATAGTTTGTGTTTGAATAATTTTGTACTTGAGTTTTAGAGCTTGCAAAAAGAGTTTTAAATTAGAGGGAATCCATAAAAATGGTAGAGCTTGAACAAGAAATCTTGAACGTGAATATATCAACCCTAACTTTTAACCTCGTCCTATTGAAGTTTAGATCCTAATCGGACTAATCATAGGGACGAACAATGCCAGTCTTCAGTATGTACAGGGTGTGCGATCGCATAGGTCTTAAATGTTCAAGAGCACTAATTTTTTTTATAGTATAAAAAATTATATAATAAAAAAATATTTGGATTAATAGATTTATTTAGCAATGTTCGTTTTGATTAATACACTCTATAACTACTTTAACTATAATTCTATTATAGTTTTGATTTAATTTAAAATTTTCAATGTTTATTTATTATATTTATTTATATATATATATGATTATATTGATTTACACATATGATTAATAAAAAAATAAAAAGTTTATATAAAAAAAATATCATATCAAATTCAAATTTCACACAAACACTTAATTTTTCTTTTAATGAACGAATACTTTTCTTATTTTAACATTTTTATTGAGAATTTACAATAAAATATATATAATCAACTAACTACAGAATATTAGTCTTGAATTCAAGTCCAATGAGTCCGTTAATTTTTTTTTTATTAAAAAAACTACTAATATACAACGCACAGTCAGACAAAAAAAAATATGTCAATTTTATTTTGAGGAATGTACCGTGCACTCCTCATCCTATACCTCCCACCCCCATTTCAAAGGAAAAGACCAAAATGCCCCTTGAAAAAACAATAAAACCTGGCAAAGTTCCGAAAATATTTAAAATTCTTACTTTTTTTTTTTATTTCGAATTTATCAAATATTCGAATATTTTAAAATTTTTTATAATTTCAATTGGGGGTAGGGACTGGTAACTTTTTTTTTAGTTTTTTATAAATAGTAAAAAGGATATTTTAGTCTTTTCCTTTGAAATAGGGGTGAGAGGTATAGGAGACAGTATAACTCTCTTTTATTTTTATTCTATTCCAAATCCACGGCCCAAAGTCAACCCAATGACTCATTATTAATATAATATTTATAATAATATTAATCTATTTTTTTTGCTATATAATTTGAATATCTGAAAAATATTCAAAACCACTTATAATTATAACATATTAGTTTGATTTTTTCAAAAAGTATAATCCAAATCGAGTCAAACAGTATGTGATTTTATGTTTTGATCAAATACTATTTATTTTAAAATTGATTCAATTTCATTGGGAACATCCTTAATTGATACTAGTAGTCATCTTCGTTATAATTTTAAAAAATTTAGTTATGAATATATAATATGATAAATTAGTTATTGAAATATTGATCTAATTTAATTGTTCTAGATAAAAGTCTCATATTTATTCAAACTTAATTTAATTGTTATAGATAAAAGTCTCATATTTATAAGTTGTAGCTTTTAAACATGTTGGTCGGCACTTAACGTTAAATTCAATGGATTTAACGTTCCACAATGCTTAAGCCCTTACCATAGTTTAATGGGTAAATTTGTGGATAAATAAGAAATACACGAATTTTAAAAAATAAGTGGTAGAGTTTGCTGATACAGCTTTTAAAATGGAAGGAAAAGCATCACCAACGTAAGATATTACGAGATCAAATGAAATTTAAAGTGAATTTTAATATAAAATAATTTAGAGTTTATAATAGTACTATAGTAAATTGACTAAATCAATTGTTTTTTAAATACTTTAGCATGAATATCATTTATTCAGTTAATATAGTTGATTTTGTTTAATATTTATTTTTTAATTGATAATTCAGTCATCAATTTAATATTTATTTAGGAAATATTAATTCTAAATAAGATTGAATTAGTTTTAGATTTGAAAATATTAAAATATAAGAATTTTTTTTATTAAATATAAAACATTTTTAAAGTTTTTTTATTAAGTAAAAATTTAATTTATTTTAAAGTTCTAAAACGATTACTTTATCTACTTTATCATTAGATCAACCTTGAGAAAAAGTTGAATGTTGATGCAAATAGATGATAAGGGTTGAGGGAAAAGGGAAATGAGAAATGAAGGGGTTAGAAGAAAATTCTAGATTAATTTAATTTAATTATTAGAAATATAAAGTTGGTTTAATGGTTAAGCTGAACTAGTTAAATAATATAGGGATAAGAAAGAAAAAAGTTCAATCATATCTACCTCATGTTACTAACAATACTAACATTAATAATACTGATTATGTAAAAAAAAATTAATTTAATTATTCTTTTAAAAAAATATGGTTCGAATACTTAAAAATCCCATATCATTGAAAAAAAAAAGGTGACTAGTTTTGCCACGTCGTCAAATTTTTATGAATAAATAAATTTCATTAAAAATTAAAGTTGAAGAATTTGAAATTGTAAAGATAAAATATAAAAAAATACAAGAATTAAAATCAGATTTAATTTATATTACAGAAGATAAGAGCACTATTAATTCTAGTTTTTCTAATAATTTGTTTCATAATATTTACTTAATTAATTTTGATGTAGGTAAAATTGAAGTCAAGATGTTGATGTCTCACATTGTATGGGTGTGGAGAAAAGAATGCATTCATGAGAACAACTTCGACAATAACTTACACAAGATGCCCTACTATATTGGAGGTTTCTTATGACACATGTCCCACCATAGGTAGCCCCAAGATCCACAGATTGTTTGTCTTTGGATGATGATTGGGTTTGTATTCTCTAGACTGCACAATAGTTTGTAACATATTAATTAAGTTTTTAATTTTTATAAAATTTTAATATATTTTTAGTTTAATTTTTTTATTAATTTTTTAGTAGTGATGACAATCAATTTAGTTTGAATAAATTTAGTATGAATAAATATAAATAATCTACTTACTTGTCGCAGAAACAATCTAGTGGTTATATGATGTTCACACCTCTTAAAAATAGAGGAATAGAGACGTGACATGGTCATAAATATTAAATTTTTTTAATGGTAAGATAACTATATCTTTATTTTAGCATTCGAATGAAGTTTATTTTACTATAAAATAAAAAATATTAATAATGATAGTGTAATTATGATCATCATCCCTTATAAAGTTAGAGTTTAAAAACTTAACATTGTTTTATTTTACTCTAGATTTATCATTATTAAGTTTTTTCTAAACGATAAAACAAGTTTCACTCAAATGATGAAATAAGGATAGTACATTCAAATGACCATGAGTTGGGATTTCTCATACTAATTTTGAGATTAGTATTATTGATTAAGAGAGTCAAATACATGTTAGTGATACACATAGGAATTTCAAAAGCCAATAGGATAATAAAAAAACCAAGTTTCTTCCACATCTCGTTAATGGTCAAGAATATAGAAAGATTCATAGTTTTTAATCTCATCCATCTCTAGGAAAAAAAATTGCTTATGTTTGCTAAGGTCGACTTTAGGTGGTCTCTAAAATGATAAATCCAACCATATTATGACAAGTCATTTGTAAGAATGAGAGTATGCTGAATTTAAAATATAAATGTATTTTGAAAGAAAAATTATATTTAAAATTTTACAAACACAAATATATTTTAAAAAACTCAAATTTTGAATTTCTGGTACAAACTTATATTTGTGTGTCCTAATTTTTTTTACTGTGTTTTGGAGAACTTCCATGAAATTTGCCTATTGTTTTGGAGAACTTAAATTATATTTTTTTGTTGTTTTTTTTATATAATAAAAAATGATAAAATTAGGCGTTTTGAGTAGAATGTGAGGTGTGAATATAATTAAAGAGGTATACTTTTTGTTATGTGATTTATTTGTGTGGGCGAGGCTACTCATTTCATATAGGCCTGACCTTGAGTATTGGGCTTTCTGTGGCTGTGTTATTTAGTCTTCAAGGATTTATTTTGTCATGAATTTTTTTTTCACCTTTTATATTTTCAAAAGTCTTCGAATAATATATTTAGATTAGTTATTTTAAAGGGCAATGGAGGTGAAAAAGAAATATTTTTATTTTTATTTTTTTAATTTTGCAAACTTTGTAATCTCGTAAGTTAATTATTACGGTCTAGGTTTAAGTAAAATTCTAAAGTGGACTATTTTAGTATAGATTGTGTTTAAAAATTATTCTAAACTTTATTGATGATCGATGATAATTATTAAAATTTAGAAGTATAAGTTAATAGTTTTTCATTTTTACGTTTAAAATAGTGATTTGATTTATGTCAGTTTGACGAGTTGAGTTTTGAGCGACCATTCATTTTTCCTTTGTTTTTATTAAATTGACTTTGATAGAATTATTGTCTCATTCGTAAAGACCAAGAGGACAATTTCAAAAAGTGTCATATAATTTTAAGTGATTTTTAAACATTAATCCTATGTAAAATTCACTTTTGGTTTAACAATTATTTTTTTTAAGAAAATTTGTTTGTTATAGATAAAAAAATAAAAGGAAACTTGTTTGTTGGTTACAAACATCAACGTTAATGAAACTTTTTTTTTCCTTCATCATATCCCTATTTTGTCATTTATTTTAGCCTGATATTAATAAACAGGCATCGGATGGATGAGAATTCTAATAAAAAATATGAGTATATTTGAATTTATTTTTTGTTGTCTAAAGTATTTAGGAACTAGAAACTAATTCTTCAAAATATGGAAATTCATTTTATGTGTGACATTTCTCAACACATTTTTTTATATGCATCAAACTCATGATTACATATTTATGGTGTCATGAATATATTTGAAATTTGCTTAATAATTAAATGAATTAATTCTTATTTTGGTCACTTTAATATAGGTGAACTCTTGTTTTAGTCGCTGTAAATAAAAAAAATTAAATTTCATCCCGTAGTATTTTATTCTCCAATTAACTATGCCCATGTGAATTTGTAGATGTAGCAAGGTGAAATGAATTATTATTTTGGAAGCAACTAGAATAAAATTTTAATTTCTATTTTTTTAATTTGTGTTTTTTATTAATACTAAATCTAAAAAACTTAAATCATACATTTAAAACAAAAATACCAAACTAAAGAGTTTGTTCATGGTATCCGTTCTTCTCATTCGCTTATGCATTGTCAATTGCAATACTATTGACAACAGATAAAAAATAATAGATGAAAAACTTATTTTCGTTGTTGCTCTTTAGACGCACACGAACAACACCATAGAAGAAACCACATAACTATATCTTCTTCATTGTCGTTTGTTCAATCACACACAAAAATGGTCGTTTTTCGTTTGTTGTTATGTGATCTAGTGATTTAGAGACATACTATTGTAATATGACAAAAATAGGAAGAAAATACTTCACTTTCTAATTAAATTTTTTTTTGCGTAAAATCAATTTAATAAGTTTTTTTTGAGATTATGTTAATTAATTTTTAGTCAAAAAATTATGTTTATTAAAATAATTATAAAATAATTCAGCCTATATTAATTTACTCAGATCAAGCTCTTACTACAGATACCAAAATCCAGATTTAACCTTAAATTTGTCTATATCAAAATCATAGAAAATTGTAGAAAAAAAGTTATTTATTATGACGGGAAAATAATAAATAAAAAATTAAATGAATAATTTAATATTCATTTTTTTTTTATCTTTTTCGCTGGTTTTGTTGAACCGACCCCAAAAAACTCTCGAGACACAAATATAAATAAGGAAAAAAAGAAATACACACACAGAAACTCAAACACAAAATCAAAAACAAAATCAAATCTCAAAAAATTCAGACACAGTTTTAAACGAAGCATTTTCCAAAGTGCTGTTTCTGAATTCTCTCTCAGGTATCTCACTCTTTCTCCTCATTTCTTTCACCGTTTGTTATTATTATCAATTAAATGAAAATGAAAATGAAACATGAAACATGAAAATTAATGAATCAATGAACCTCGTTAAGGTTGTAGTTCCTAGGTTTTTTACTTTATTCATTTCATAGTTATAATCAAACTATGATATGTGTAATCTGGAATTGGAATTGATCTTTTTGTGTTTTTTGATTTTGGGTGTAATTTTGGATGTATTTTAGTTAGGGAAGGATTTAGGGGAAGTTGAATTTTGTGGTTTTTTGTTTTGAATTTTGTGGTTTTTTGGTTTGTTTTTTGTGTGTATGTTTGAGACTCTTTTGAGTTTTTGAGTGTTTGAATTGAATATTGTGGTTTTGTTGTTGTTGTTGTGTGTTTGAGATTGAGGTTTTGAATATTTGATTCAGTTTATAGTTATTAAGTTTGGATTTTGGATGTAGAAGTAACATTGGAAAGGAATGAGCTTGCAACAACGTAGAGAAAGGAGGGAAGGGTCGAGGTTCCCGTCACAACGTGCTCCTCGACAGGAATGGGTTCCGAAAGGAGCTGCAGCATCCAATACCGCCTCCACCACAGCCACCACCACCACTGTTGTCCAGCCATCTGGTTCAAATTCTCATCAGAAGAATGCTAAGGCTAATGCTGATGTGGGTTGCTCTTCCAATCAAGGGGCCGTCGTTGCTCCACCGTTGGCTCGGCATAGAAGTAATCATGTTGCTCATAGGGTGGAAAAGGAAAGGGATAAAGGGAGGAATGGAAATATGGTAGGGAAGGGATCAAGGGACTCTAGTTTGCCTCAATTGGTGCAGGAGATTCAGGAGAAACTCATGAAAGGTGCCGTAGAGTGCATGATTTGCTATGATATGGTTCGGAGGTCAGCGCCCGTTTGGTCTTGCTCCAGCTGTTACTCTATCTTTCACCTGAATTGTATCAAGAAGTGGGCTCGTGCGCCCACCTCGGTTGATTTATCAGCAGAGAAGAATCTAGGGTTTAATTGGCGGTGTCCTGGTTGTCAGTTCGTGCAACACACGTCTTCAAAGGATATTAAGTATGTTTGCTTTTGTGGGAAGAGGGTAGATCCTCCATCTGATTTGTATCTGACACCGCATTCGTGTGGTGAACCGTGCGGGAAGCCTCTTGAGAGGGAGGTGTTGGTTACTGGAGGGAGAAAGGACGAGCGTTGCCCTCATGCTTGTGTCTTGCAATGCCATCCAGGTCCATGTCCTCCTTGTAAAGCATTTGCTCCTCCTCGTTTGTGCCCTTGTGGGAAGAAAAAGATCGCCACCCGTTGCTCCGATCGACAGTCTGATCTTACCTGTGGTCAGCAGTGTGATAGGCTTCTTGAATGTGGACGTCATCGCTGTGAACAAGCTTGCCATGTGGGTCCTTGCGATCCTTGTCAGGTGCTAATCAATGCCTCTTGCTTTTGCAGTAAAATGACACAAGTTATATTTTGTGGGGAGATGGCTGTGAAAGGCGAATTAAAAGAAGAAAGTGGGCTTTTTTCTTGCGGTTCCAAGTGTGGGAAGGAACTCGGTTGTGGTAATCATATCTGCAGTGAGGTTTGTCATCCAGGCAGCTGCGGCGAATGTGAATTTTTACCAAGTCGGGTTAAGACATGCTGTTGTGGAAAAACAAGGTTGGAGGAGGAACGACAAAGCTGTATGGATCCAATACCTACTTGTTCACAAGTATGTGGCAAGCTCCTTCATTGTGGAATACATGCGTGTAACGACCCATGCCATGTGGGGGAATGTCCACCATGTAAGGTCCTAATTTCACAGAAATGCCGTTGCAGGTCGACCTCCCGAACTGTGGAATGCTATAAAACATTAATGGAGAATCAGAAATTTACTTGTGAAAAGCCTTGTGGGCAAAAGAAGAATTGCGGAAGGCATCGATGTAGCGAAAAGTGTTGCCCATTGTCTGGTCCAAATAATGACGTGACTATTGATTGGGATCCTCACTTTTGTTCCATGCTATGTGGAAAGAAGCTAAGATGCGGCCAGCATGTGTGTGAAACGTTGTGTCACAGTGGTCATTGTCCACCTTGTCTTGAAACAATTTTCACTGATTTGACATGTGCTTGTGGTAGAACTTCGATTCCTCCTCCGCTACCTTGCGGTACAATGCCTCCCTCATGTCAGCTTCCATGTTCGGTTCCTCAGCCGTGTGGTCATTCAGGCTCTCATAGTTGTCATTTTGGAGATTGCCCTCCTTGTTCGGTTCCCGTGTCGAAAGAATGTATTGGCGGGCACGTCGTTCTTAGGAACATACCTTGTGGCTCGAAGTATATTCGATGCAATAATCCTTGTGGAAGGACCAGACAATGTGGTTTACATGCATGCGGTAGAACATGTCACGCCCCACCGTGTGATATTCTACCTGGTTATGTGAAAGATTTCCGAGCGACTTGTGGGCAGACATGCGGTGCTCCAAGGCGAAGCTGCCGGCATATGTGTATGGCTCAATGTCACCCTTCGTGTTCTTGCCCAGATGTAAGATGTGAATTCCCTGTTACAATTACATGTTCCTGTGGCCGCATATCGGCAAATGTTCCTTGTGATGCTGGTGGTAGCAATAGTAATTATAACGCTGATGCTATATATGAAGCTTCCATTATTCAAAAGTTGCCAGTGCCGCTTCAACCGGTTGATGCAAATGGCCAAAAAGTTCCACTTGGACAAAGAAAGCTGATGTGTGACGATGAATGTGCTAAGTTGGAGCGTAAAAGGGTTCTTGCCGATGCTTTCGACATCACTCCAAGTCTTGATGCTCTTCATTTTGGCGAGAATTCTTCTTTTGAATTGCTTTCTGATACGTTCAGACGTGATCCAAAGTGGGTTTTGGCCGTCGAGGAGAGATGCAAAATATTAGTCCTTGGGAAGAACAAAGGAGCTACACATGGTTTAAAAGTCCATGTCTTTTGTCCTATGATAAAGGATAAAAGAGATGCAGTGAGATTGATTGCTGAAAGATGGAAGCTTTCAGTGGTTTCTGCTGGTTGGGAGCCAAAGAGGTTCATCGTAATCTCTGCCACCCAAAAATCTAAGGCACCAGCTCGTGTGCTCGGTGTTAAGGGTACCACAACTTTAAACACGCCCCTTCCTACTGCATTCGATCCGTTGATCGATATGGACCCTCGACTGGTCGTCTCATTTCCAGACTTGCCAAGGGATGCTGATATTAGCGCCTTGGTGTTGAGATTCGGTGGCGAGTGCGAGCTTGTTTGGTTGAATGACAAGAATGCTTTGGCTGTTTTTCACGATCCAGCACGAGCTGCAACTGCGATGAGGAGGTTGGATCACGGAACAGTTTATCAGGGTGCTGTTTCATTTGTCCAGAATGTTGGCACATCGGCTACGTCTTCTGTTACCAATGCCTGGGGAGGAGGAGCCGGAGCAACAAAAGAGGGTGGAGGACTGTCAACACTGAAAAACAATCCATGGAAAAAGGCGGTGGTTCTCGACCCGGGTTGGAAAGAAGATTGTTGGGGCGATGAACAATGGGCTACTCCTGGTGGTTCTGCGAATATCCAACCATCTGTTTTCAAGAAAGAAGTGCCGATACCCGCTTCATTGAATCCTTGGAATATTTTAGACCAAGAATCGAGTTCCACTTCATCTACAACTGTCATCAAAAGTGAAGCTTCCTGGAAAGATGTTAAAAGCAACGCGGTCTCGACTAGCGCGGAGCCTTGTGCAGGTGGCTCAAATGGAGGAAACATGGATGCAACAGAAGAAGCTTCTGAAGTAGTTGAAGATTGGGAGAAGGCTTTTGAATGAAGAAAAATAATGAACAAAAGAACAAAAAAACTTTTTTTTGTTAGAAATTTTATTTTTTACCGTTGAAAAGTAGACATGAGGAATTTTCTTGCCATGTTTTGTCACTTTTGGCAAGTTGAGGTTATTTTCCTTCATTTTAGGTATAAATGGTTTAAATTTCAAACTCATTGGATCCTTTTTACCCATATTGAACAATGGGGTATCAAGCTATAGGGAAAAAATGCATGCATTTTGTTAAAACTCTATTATATTGTCAAAGTGCATTGACTTAATGGAAATCTAGTTTTGGTTTTCACATGAAGCCTTTAAGATTCTCCTAATGTTGTTTGGTAGATTGTTTTGTTAGTGATGTTATTAGCGTAAAGTATCCACAGGTTTTTTTGATAATTAACCTTTGTTGGAAAATTTGATTAACCAATCTTAGTAGCTTTTTCTCTCAAGTCTTAACTACATTTTTCCTTCACAAAATTTGATTTAGAGACCTTATTTAAGGGATTTGAGTCTAGTTTTACTGCACCAATGTCGTGATGGTAATTGCTTGGCTGATTTTATAGATTTCTCTGTAGCAGTGACACTTCTAATCGAATATGTATTAGTGTTTCGACATGTGTTAGTGTTCAATATTAACACTTTAATTACATTCAATTAATTTATTTTTTCAAATTATTATCGGTGTCAATGATAACACTGTGACTTTGTGAACACAAATGCTTCATAGATAGGCTTGAGCTTTGAGGTGTTATTGAAATATTGTCACATTCTAATTTATTTATTTATTTATTTTTTTATGCTGAAAATAATTTATTTATTTTTCTTAAACAATTTGCCGATGGTTTAAACATTTTGCAGATAGAATAGTTTGCAGAATCCAGTCATGATTCAAAACTGTTCATCTTCAAATTTTTATTCAAGTAATGTATATTATAAGTATAACAGAAATTTGAGTAATGGTCCTATATTATAGGATTCTTTATTTTTTATTTTTATCTTTCAAAATTATAAGTGCTCATTTTTTAGCTATAGCCTACAACCAATTTATGTAATACATTGTTAATTTGTTTGTTTTTTTTTATTTTTTATTTTTTATATCAATTTATCAGGCAAACCTTAGATGAAAAATGATTCGGTAACATAAAGTAATCGTAAGAGTTATATCACAAAAATGAGCTAAAGATCAGTAATTTGGATATTAAGATTGTTTGCACGAATATATGCTCACCAATGAGTGATTAGGAGCAATTTGGATTTAGTGTTTGTCACTGATCGAATATATTCACGTAGTTAATGATTGTGTCACGTCACCGTCTAATTTAGATTTCAAGTAATTTTTTGATTTAATTTTTTTTTTTTATCAACTTGAAGATCTGAACCATCCGATCTCGATCAGACGATTACGCAGTCATTGTACACATGAACCAAATCTGATTAAGATATGCATATTGATTCATGTGCAATTTGACAATTTGACAAAGTTTAAGTCGGCGTTTTATTTATTTATTTTTTATATATATGTTTTTTATTTTCTTTTTATAAGTCATATAATAATAATAATAATAATAATAATAATAATAATAATAATAATAATAATAATAATAATAATAATAATAATAATAATAATTAATTTTATTATGTTTGATGTGATATTAATCAACTCATTTATATTTTTTATACATGTTAATCAATTTATTTTGAATCTTATGATTAAAATAATGATAATTTCATTATGTTTGATGCAATCAACACGCTTTTATATGACAAGATCTTATTCAACAATTATATCGATAAAAGATATTTTGTTTAAGATGAGAATAAAGACGGACAATTGTTAGTAAACGAGATTCTTATGAAAAATAATGTGATTTTATTGTTCTTCTTCACTGTCTTAAAGGGCCAAGGAGTAACAAAAATAGAAAAATAGAGAAAGACAAGATTTTTTATTTTCTAAGTCTTATTTTAATATAAAGATAAAAACGGTCATAATTATTTTGTACATATTCAACCATAAAGCCCATTAATTTATAAATTTTGAATCTAGAATTTAAGATGAAAAATCATTAAATCACTCAAACTTTTAACATTTTTTATTCTATAATTTTTTATACTACAAAAAAATTTGGTGTCCTCAAAATTTGGATCTCTTTGTGTTTGTACATCTTAAACATACTGGGAGATTATGATAGTGAGTTTGAACTGAATTTTTTAGTAATATTATTTTCAATTTATCAAAAAAAAAACAGCAAATATATATAGATCTAAGCA
>JBBPBQ010020322.1:44692642-44721306 GCA_037974755.1 Cicer yamashitae | reverse complement strand
ATTTTAAATTAAATACATTTATTATTTTACTTATATATTTAAGAATAAAAAAATTAAATAATTAGCGACCAAAATCATAAGTAAAGTTGTATATATATATATATATTTGTAGTTTTGTATTGGCATAATGAAATTTAAATTTCAGTGTTGGATATAATTGTTGGCTAATTAAGATTAAGTAAGAGCATAAATACTTGGCTGAATCATCAAGGGCATATTCTTGGATAGTTTTTTCTTTGTTTTATTTTGTATGACGGTTCAATATATGGATCTGGTTTAATGGTAGATTTCACTATTTTTAATAAATTTTATGTGAATTTTATATATATATTTTTTTATTTTTTAGTATTATAAAATTCATTTCTTTAACTATATAATATGGAAGTTTTTATTAGACATATCCTTTTTTGTTGGGGGTGTATGTTCTTCTTTGATTTATTCTCTCAATGTTTGATAGTAGGAATCTATTTTAATTCTAAAATGGCTTGTAAAGTGATGATGTATATTTTAACTCTTAGTATCATTTAAGTTAATATTTTTGAGTTAAAATGTTTAAAATATGGAGTATCTTTTTTCAAAAAAATAAAATAAATATATAGCATCTATATTAGTCTACACAAAATAATTATGCATGCACCAATCAAATCAATCTACTATACTTGTAGTTTATTGTCACTTCAATTAATGTTATACCGATTGAATGATCCATATTTGTATAGTGAATTTCATAATTCATGCATGCAATATACATATACATGAATGAGGTATATAAGCAAGTATATTCAATATGACAACAAACAAAAAGTTTCTTCTCCTATAACAAGGTGGAAATCATTACATTCAGTTTGGTCACATGCATATGAATGCATATATTTAGTTTAATTTAATTTTATTGAGCATTAATTTTATAATAAGGAAAAGATATTGGAGCCATGCATGAAGGTGTCCTCTAAGTTTCCACCAACATTGGAGCCCCTTTAATTCATTATAAGTCGTACCAATCCACATGCATTTATGAAAAATGAAGTAGGGGCCTAAGAAGGGAAGAAAGAAAATAAGAAGAAGAAAGTAGCTTTTTATCTATGGCATAAATGATACAAGTTCATATGCTTGGTTCCAATATTCCAGCACATTGAAATGTATATACTAGTACTAGTACTATACTTCTTTCCACAAAATTGAAAGAAATCATATTTAGTTGTCGAGAGATTTGAGTTGTGTGCAATGACAATCTCGTGTCTGTATGTAGTTGATTATATTTAGATCATTCAATCAAAATCGAGCAATCTAGATTTTAAAGCAAATTTTTTTAATTAAAAAAAAATCAAAATCTACATTGATCATACGATTTAAATGTGGTAAACTATATACCATATGACTGTTGTGAATCTAAATATGTCATTGGGTTATCCATAAATGTTAAAAGAGTCGAGATATGTAACATACGTTGACATCATGTATCAAACTTAATATACGTGCACATTCAATAATTCATTGTAGAAGACGAATCAAATCAATCTAATCATTGAGTTATCTTATGTTATGTTGATGATCATGTATATAAAAATTCAAACAATTTAGACATATGTTTCCATAATAGACGTTACATATGTTTCAAATAACATATTATACGTAAAAATAAGATGGTGTAACAGAATATCATATAATTTTAAAATTCTATGAATTTTTATATAGACTTAACCTACTTAATGAGAACTTTCAACGAATGGATTGATTTAATCTACCTTCTAAAAAGAGTTATTAAATATGTAAGTATGTTAAATTTGACATATGACATCATTGTTAACTGATCTAGACTCATTATAAATGGTTAATTAAAAGATATAAGATTGATTAAGGCTAAGGTAGAAGTATTAAGGAATAGAATGATAAAAGACGTCAAGGGTTTAATCCTCGCCTTCAATATATTTCTAACATTTACTAACATTAAGCATTAAAAAAAAAAAGCTAAAATAATTAGTTTATTAATTAAGTTTCTAGTTCAACTACATAGGCTGTTAGAGGCCAAATATAAATTCCAATCATCATTTATAATCATTAATTGAAAATTTAATAATAAATATTATAAATAATTGCATAGTTTTTTTTCTTTATTATTATTATTATTATTATTATTATTATTATTATTATTATTAAATCTACTTATATCCTCTTTTTTATGAGAGACAATTTTGTTTAAGACTAATAGAGCAACAAAGATATAATTTCATCACAAAAATTTATTTCCACAATGGCTCAAATTAGGATACTTGTCCACTTGTAGATCTAACATGCATATTCTACTTTATATACTTATTTTATAGTTTATTGATACATATATACATGAATGCTTTATTGCAAATATCAACCATTGATTTTTCAATTGATAATAATTTAACTTTGCATTATTTGTTTCCAAAAGTGTGTGAAGAAAAACACTATCCATTTCCTATTCAACTTAAATAAAAAGTTGTAACAACCACCACAAATGATTCATTTATCTCACTTTATAAATCTTCTTTAAACATTTTTTACTTCATTAATTATTTTTTTACCACAACATTCATATTCGACTTACATTTTTTTTCAATAAATAATAGATTTGGGGTCATCTATCAACACAAAGACTTTCTCAAGGAGACAATTTTTCCAATAATGTATTCATGAAAAAATATAGGCTAAATACCACCTGTGATCGCTTAACTTAATTTCGGTTAACGATTTAGTCCTTTATCTTTTTTTTTTTTTTCCGATTTGTTTTTTTATGTTTTTAAATAATTTCAGCATTACCCTTTAAGTAGGGTTCCGTTAAGAAAAAGTTAAAAAATCCTTCACCTCGATCATTGTATATGTTCATCAAACCTCTAGGAACGATTGTCACTGATCTAAAGTGATGTCTATGGAATATAAATACCCATAGCTTCAGTTTTAACGAATCAATCCTACTACCAAACTTAGAACAATATTTGAATATTTTTCTGAAATATTTTCAAAACATAAAAGATAAATTTTTCTGAACACAGAGGAGGAATTTTTTTAAACTTTTTCTTAACGAAATTCTACTTAAAAGGTAACGCTGAAATTATTTAAAAACATAAAGGACCAGATCGGGAAAAAAAAAGATAAAAGACTAAATCGTTAACTGAAATTAAGTTAAGGGACCACAAGTGGTATTTAGCCAAAAATATATTATTCTTTTTACACGAATAAAAAATATATTAACTAATATCATTTCCAATATTTTTCAATATAATTTGAAGTACATATTTGGATAGTCCAAATTATTCAATATACACCTAAACGACCAAAATTTTGGCAATTTTTTTAAAATGAAAGCTTTGAAGGTGAAGTTGGATAGAAAAAGTAGCTGCAAAAAGCAATATATAACTTGGGCCCATAGTTTCATTGAAATTGGTTAATATTAGAAGGGCCTGGCCTAATAGAAGTACCATTGGACCATTAACCACCACACTAAAATCCATATACTATATCTTGACCAAAAACTCTTACACCAAATAAGATATTTTTGTCAACCATACTTGAGACAATAATAGAAAGTTTAAACAAATAGATTAATCACCGTATATGTATACGGTCGTGTAAATTTTTATTCTGATAGATAATACAAATCGTTGATTATATTATTATTTTATACTGACAGTTACATCGTATAATAAAATGACAAAATTAACGATTTATGTAATTTATTAATGTAAAATTGATTTACATTGACGGTGCACTTTTTTTTTTCGTGAATAAAAGCATTGCGTTTTTTTTTTAAAGGGTCATCTATAAATCATAAAATGTAAATATTATTGTAAGGATAGTTTGGACCAGTTACTCTAATGTTTCAAAAGAAATATCACCTTGTTCCCTCTTCTTAAACTTTTGTTCAAAAATTATTCTTTTTATAAACAAAATAATTCATTAATTGAAAAAAGCTGATACTTGGCACCAGCGATGTCAAGAGCCAGAAGTAACAGTTCTGTTTGTCTTTAAATAAGTAATAAAATAAGGAATAAATAATCATTTTGATCGATAAATATATGTGACGTTATAATAATAATTTTTAAATATATTAAAATTATATAAATAAATACATTTATTAATATTTTGATTTTATAATATATTTTAAGTCAATTTATTTAATAGTATGACAACTATAAATTAAAAAAATTGAAAAAAAATAAAATAATAAATAGTATAATTGGTGATATTGACAAAGCGGCATTATTTTGAATAGAGTAATATTTAGATGATTCTCAAGTTAATATATATTTTCTACTTTATATTTAAGATAAAAGCGAATATATTACTATGGAACAATTAGAGTAACAATTATCAATAAATTTAATATTATTTTTAATTTTTTTTTAATTTTTATAATTTAGACAATGGGGTAATGTACTATATAGAGATAGATGTATAGTGATTCAAAAAACATGTATTTTTGATAAATTTTTCATCAGAAAAAATGATAAATATTACTATGAATTTCATAGATAGAAAATTAATCAGTTGAGATAAAATTTAAGAATATATTTATAAAATTAAATAGATTATATTTTGCAGAAAAAAAAATTAAAAAAAAATATACTAGTATTTACTTTTGCATATAGGAAATTTTCCATATATGGTGGGTGGAGTAATATTGGCATAAAAAAGAGTTTCCCAATACAAAATCTTTTGCTTCTTTTAGTGGTAAAAAATGAAGGAGTAGTCTAGTCAATAATAATCATCTTTGGTACTGAAACCGTGGAAAGCACATCGTACATGGCCCATGACAATGATCATTCGATGCAGCCACTCCAAAGTTATCACCTGCCATCATCATCCTTCCTAAATTCTTTTATTCTTAATAACAATTAATTACTCACTCTTTTATACATATTCAAAAATAATTTAAATAAAAAAAAAATATTATTTTTATTAAATTATCTTTGTGGAGTCCATATCCACTCTATTGTGCTTTGCACCTCGACACACTCTACTAAACCTAACACCTCTACTCGATTTAGCAGCTTCATTGTGCTGTCTCAACGGAATAATTGTCGTTAATATTAATATACAAGGTTCACACTACAATATTTTTGGTAGATTTGACTTAACTCTTTATAAAATAGACTTTACTAAAGAGAAAGATACACAATTTATCCTAATTAATCTTTCACTCTATCATTCTAGAACTCAATTAAGTTTTAGAGGGTTTGCAGTGTTGGTATATCAAATGTGAGTAAAGAAATTACACATTCGATGGAAAAATAGATATTAAACACTATATAAGTGAGATGATCCATAAATTTCATTACCTTAAGATTTTTGGCAAAAAGGTAGTGTCTAATCAATTATGTGGTTGCTCTTAATCAAATATACATGATAATCTCTGAATCTCTCATAATTCAACGTACAGGTACACCTTTCCTCCGTTCGAAGAGCTAAACAACTGATTAACTACTATATTGCATGTACTCCGCCTATCTAGTATAATGGTCAATGTGAGATTTGTTCCAAGATAATGGACTAATTAATCTAAGAAGGTCAGACACATGGTCAAAGCAATTGCAAACATTTCTTAGTCTCCAAATAGCATATAACACATGTATACATAGTGTCAATTAAAAGCCAAACAGGACCTAAATATGTTGAACAAGATTTTCATGCAACACCAACATTAATAATATCCATAACTACCTAATTGATATTGTCATGTTGATAGGATTATATATATATATGTATGTCCTAAAATTTAGTTACATATTTTGAAAGGAATTTAACGTTTTCTCTCTTTAAATTTCTCTCACTAATTTTTTTTTTTTTTAGTATCCTATACTTTATTTGATAGTAGGTTTGAAACAAAGTAATTAATAATTAGTTTATACAATAAACAATTTAAACACTATTTAAGATAATGAAGATAGTAAATAGTGTAAGGTATAATGTTGATTCCTTATAAAGTTTGCTGCAAGACATGAAAAGCAGAAACTTCTTAATTTCTAAGATTATAGACATAATAATATTTGTAAATGGCTTGGTGACATAATGATCCTACTTTTATCAAAAGTCAGACCAACAAGATCAAACCTTAATGAAGTTTGATTTTGTTTGTTAACTGATTTGGTGGCATAATCAAATGCTATTATCCATTAAGCAGGGGAGGTACATATTATATTCTTTAGGATATAATCTCTCTCATATGAAAGGAATATTCATGCATAACCTTTAAATAATATGATATTCATTTTCATATATTATTACTAGCTCTACTTTGCTTTATTTTATTTTTTTTTAAATTGATGTTATGATTTTAAATTGTTGTCTACAATTGCAAATGTGGTCATAACTATGATTTTAATTTGCAATTATGATTACAATTAAACTGTAAATTTTATATTGCACAAAAATGTAGATAAATACAACTTATATTATAGTTCGTTACAGAGACTTTAAAATTTAAAATATTGCAGCTGCAATTGTAGTTGCAGAGTGCAATTTAAAACTATGATAGTAACATAAAATTTTGTATAATAGTATTGAAATCACGATTGTAACCATTAACTACTTTTTCTTCATTATTTTTTACACTACCAAACATCGCAACATAACTATATGACAAAAAATTTAAAATCGTAATTGATACATTTGATTCAAAATTTGATACTCTTCCATATACTCGAGTCAGAGATCAGGATAATACACTATTATCTTTAAACCTCACATATTAATCAAATTGTGCTAAACTAATTAAATTAAACACAAACATTCTAGTGATGCACATGGAATATACAACACTTTAACCCTGAAAACTGTCCTTTTCTATATTTATAGTAAACACTTGTCCTATAGTTACAGGACCACAAGAACAGTAGCAGAAATTGGAATAGGAAGAAGGAACCAAATTTGAACAGTTTCGTTTTTGTCTGTTTTCAGTTGGGCCTAAGGCAAAAGAATGAAATGTATGAGTTGGCAATTTAGTCATACCATAATTCTATTAAAATTATAAATTTATACATAAATATGTTTTTGTTTAATATTTTCATCTTTAAATATTTTTTAATTAGTTAATTTAATCTATAATATATTTTTCATTAGTCAATTTTATTTAGATCATAAAATTATTTAAAAAGTATATATGTTATATACACAAATTCTAACATGAACCATAATCTATTGATTCAGTTTTAAAAAATGTTTAAAACTTCAATGATAATATACATCGTCTCTTAGACGTAGACACTAATAATCATTTTCATTTTTATGACTGTGATAATGACTTAAGTTATATCGGTTCGATAAACATTCAAAAAAATAAATATATATATTTTGTATTGAATCAGCATCAATCGAATCAAAAACTATCATTTCTAAATAGTATTATCGATCATTGTTAAAATTTTCAATGATTTTTAAATAATGACCATTTATAAAGATGGTACACCAAATAACTCTCATATTATGTATTGCAATTTCGATATTGCCTCGTAATTTCAAGATCAAAATGTTTTTTTAATTTTTTTTTAAAAGAAAAATAAAAAAAGTTAGAAAATATCATTGGTTAATTTAGTCTTTGAATTTTGTTTCTGTCGATTTAATTCATAAAATTATTAATATATATATATATATATATATAAAACAATGCATTTTTAATTTTGATACATTTGTAGATTATAGTAACAGCGCTTCATACATACAAAGACCAAAACAGTTCTTTATATTTAAAAAAAATTGAAAAAAAATAAAAGAAATAAAAATAAAAGGACAGAAAACTTGGTATGTAATGCAAAGAAGCAGTGTACTAACAAAAGGGTCACCCCATTGCTCGAGAAAACTTTGAAGTGTTGCTTTCATCAGTGGAAAAAGACAGTGAAATAGAGGAAACAAAAAGGCTACACCCCCCCTTACACCCCCCACACACACATTTCAATTTTTTTCATTCATGTTTCTGAAAAAAAATCTGAATTTTTTTTTTTTCTTTCTGACTGATTCTTATTATTATTACCACGTATGCATGCAAGGGTCATTCAATTTGTTTGATTACTTCCAAAAGTAGGAGAATCTCAATCTCACTGATCTTAGTCTTATCATATAGTACAATTTATATGTTTTATTTATTTATTTATTTTTCTTATCTTAGATAAATAGTATATATGAGCAGTGTTATATATGTGGTATATCAAAGGTTTATTTTCATATCTACTCAAATATAGATATGGAATCTAAGAGGAATAGTTTTGATAATGATAATAACAAGTACAAAGAACAACAACAACAAGAATTTGAACAAGAACAAGAAGATGGTGTTCATCATGAAGAGGAAAATAATGAGATTCTTAAGAGAAGAATCTCTTCTCATCCTCTTTATGAATTGCTTGTTGAAGCTCACTTGGATTGTTTGAAGGTCTATAAATCTCTCCCTCTCTCTCTCTCTCATATGATCATAGTGAACATTAATTTTGACTACAATTTATTTAAGTTATTCTTAATTAAAGTGTGGTTTAAATTATTTAATATATGTGAATGTGATAAAGATATATAGAAATTATGTCTTTAGTTTGATTATCTCACTTTTTTTTTCTCTTATAAAAAAGAACATTCATTGTTTTGTTAACTTGTTGCAAATATATTAAATAATGGAAAAAAAAAAGAAGGAAAAAAGAAAGATTATCCTACAAATTGAATTTTCTATACTAAATATAGTGGCAAGAGATCACATTTATAGATATATGAAGAGATCAAAAAACAATTTAGTCATGCTTATTTTGATGTATTTTAGTTGTATATAAAAGTTAAAGGATCAAATTGATCAAAGAACAATCAAAACTTATAAACCTAGATTTACACCTCAAATTCAACCTTTTTAGTTGTAATAACTTAGAATTTGATAACCAAGAGATTGTTTATTAATTAAAGTATTACATATAAACTTTTACTCAACAAAGTAAGAAACTCTTAAGCATTAATAGCCTCTTATGATAAAATTAACTTTTTGGTGCACTATATATAAACACAAGATATCATGGTTAAAAAAAACAAGAGATTCATTCATTCATTTATTATTATTTTTTTCTATAAATTTTATTCGATAATTCATTTAATTTAAGCATGTGAAACATTTGAAGATTCATAGTGTAATTAACTAATCAATTGTTTGTTCTTTATCTTTTTTTCAGGTTGCTGACATTTCTAACTTGGAGATAGAGCTAAAGAAAAATCAAAAGCAAGCAATGAAGAAACAAAACTTGGATATGTTCAGCCAAAGTGAGCTTGATCTCTTCATGGTAATACTTTTTTTTCCATTCTCTATCTTTTTCTATCTTGACACAAACACCAATGAATTTGAATGTTGTTAAAGAATATATTATTATAGGAGAAAGCTAAGATTGACTTTTTGATACATAGTTTAAGATGATATTTTTCAAAGTTATTTCCTCCTTTTTATAAAGAGTGATTTATTTCATCATTTCATACAAATTAAATATATATATATATATATATATATATATATATAATTAAAGAAAGCTTTTACACTTTTTATTAATTATTGATATATTTAATGCTATCATTAATACAAAGTAAAAGATAGTAAATTGAGAGTAATATGTATAATATTACATTAAAAATTAAGAAAATCATTTATTTTAGAACATTTATTTACAAATGAACCGTCTTTTTTTATATTTATAGTTGAGACATTGACTCAATCAATTTTAATTCAATATAAATAAAGTTAATGGTCCCCTCAAAACTCATCAATTCGTTTAACTGATATTAATTAAATCATCATTTAAATTATACAATTAAATATAGTCATTAATTTATATTTTTGAATAATAATATCATTAATTAATCGAGTGATTATTAAATATTAATTATGAGGAAAATTTGACTAATATATATATATATATATATATAAATAAATGTTGGCGAATGGAAGAGTAAGCAGTGAAAAGTGAGTGAAATTAACATGACAGGTGACACAATATGGGAAATTAAATATGTTTTTATTCCATTGATGGATAGTTTCATTTGATGGTTGGCTAAAGCATGTGCATAGTAATTGAGAGAGACAATACACTGACTGAGAAAAATATGAGCATAGTATTTTGTTCCAATTCCATGACTGTGACATTTTTCCTATCTGTCTCTGTGTTTGTGCATGCTATAATATATTGTTAATTAGTCTTCTCATCATATATACCATATCATGTCTTTTCACATTTACTTTTGGCCGCAAAGTAAACACAACACTTAATTACTTAGACATATATATATATATATATATATATATATATATATATATATATATATATAAATGCTTCTTTAATAAATTCTCTATAAAGAAAAAATCTAGCTGGTTAGTCATACTTTTTTTTATGTTTATCCTATGGTCATTATTACAAAAAAATTTCAAGGTGATTAATATATACTTCGTTTAATTCAAAAATATTTAAGATAAATAATTGGATATTTTTTAATACTTTTATATTTTTAGAGTTAAATTTGAATTTAAAATTTTTATTTAAGATGGAAGATATTTTTATTATTTTATTTAAATGTTATTAAACAGATAGTTGAATGTTTGATATTAAAAATAATTAATTTAATATATTTAATTTATGTTTTACATAAAATATAAAAAATTTATTATACTTAACTGAATTTTTTAATAATTAAAAGATAAGTTTTTTTTCTTATAATAATGATTAATGTTGAGTTTAATGGATATTCATCATGTATAACTTTACACTGATATTTAATAAAAATTTATGATATAGTAAAACAAATCTATTTTAAAATTGTAATTTAAAAATAACTGTAAAATACTAAAAAAAAAATTATTATAGGTAATAGCCTCTAATATATCAATTGCAATATATTTAGCTGATATGATATGACTTTTACTAAATGATATCACTTTACTTTTTATTTACTTAACTGTGGTTTTAAAGCCAAATATGAACATTCTCTTGGTTTAAAATCAAAACATGGCATATAGCAATTGATGTATATAAAATTTTAGTGTTAAAGTTAGTCTTCACAATCAACTATTTCAAAAGGGAGTTCTAACATTATATTTTCAGAAAAGTGTTGTTATTCCTGAGACATTGTTTTTCAGAATGTACACTTTTTGAAACAAATAGTACTATCACTAATTCACTATCTTATAAAACTTTAACTAGACAGTATCATATCACTTTAAATTTCTCATTTTTGAACTCATTAGACCCAACACAACAACTTTTATGATTTTTGAAACAATTGAGCTCGACAATTCCTTCTAATATGGACTTTCGAAACAATAAAATTGTATTGTCTCTATCTTATATATAATTGTTGACTAAATCATAAGAATTAAAAAAATTAGTTATAGTCTTAAATTTATTTTCAATTTGAATTGTTTCACTAATTTATCCTTAAAAATATGTAATTAATTTATGTTTTTATTATAATATTTATTACAAATTGAATAAAAAGAAAACAAAACTAGGGATAGATTAGTAAATAAATAATTAATACAACTGAAAAATGGAAAAATCTCAAAATAGTCTTATATATATTTAGAGATAGAAGTAGTATCAATTATTTATTTTCTAAGCCTTTCATAATATTCATCGTTATCCAAAAACACAAATAAATTTTGAACATTCACGAATTGACACGTTCAGCGATCTCGTTCATCTGATAAAATTTGTTCAATTTACCTAAATTCATCATATTTTCATCCAATGATTATAATTAGTTGGGATGCAATGATTCTTATGACTATTAAAAATGTAAGTCTCAAAAACACCAACATTAATCTTCTCTCATTTAAACCATATCAATAAAATAATTCAACTATAGTTCTATATATAGTACTCCCTCTCTCACAATAACCATCACATTTGAAAAAACTAAAGTTGTTTAAAAAAATGTCATTTTTAGTTTATAATACAACTTTAATTATGTTTTTTCAATTATACTTTCTAATTAATACAATGTGCATCATTTTCAAATTAATATTCTCCACTTTACATTATGATGATACAAATACACACCAATGGTTACTAAGGATAATGGAGTAAAAAAATCATTCTTCCACTTTCATTTATCATATATATCTTATCTTAATATATATGAAATTGTCAATTGCGACAGTAATTTTGAGTCAGATGAAATATAATTTATGATATATATTTGTAAAGAGAATTGATTGGTGTTTTTTTTATCCAACAAAATTTATAGGAAGCATATTGCTTGGCTCTTAGTAAGCTAAAAGAGGCAATGGAGGAACCACAACAAAATTCAATGGCTTTCATAAACAATATGCATTCACAACTTAGGGAGCTAACTCAAGCAACTACACCTTCATCTTCTGAACAAGCTGCATCTTCAAGTGAGTGCACATTTAGAAGAAACCCAACAATTTAGTGGTTGCACTTGATTTTCAGTGTGGCAATTAATGCATATGTAATATCTCAAGCTAGGTTTAATGAATTAAGGCTTCAATACTTATTATGAAATTGTTAAGTCCATGTTTGAAATGTTAAGTAATTATTGTATTATTGTTATTATTTTGACGTCAATGATAATTTTATTAAAGAAAGTCGAACAATAAAACAAAAGTCAAGACAATAAAAAGGTTTAACAATATTAACGGTTTTTAGTGAATTAATAATGTGAAAAGACAACAAATAATTTTCAGTGGAAATTTGAGGAAAATAAAAAGATAAAAATAAAAATGGAAAATATTTTCACAAAGTAAATAGGATTTAGTTTATTTTTAAAAAAAAATTGCTAAGTTGACTATGATTTTTGGAGGGGAAAAATGTTTAAGTTAGACAACAAATTTTATATATAAAGATATAAATGACCTAAGTGAGAAAAAAGAAGATAAAAAACATGTGTCACAATTAAATAAGTTTAAAGAACTTTAGATATAATTTTGCCTAAAAAATATGTTCTAGGATTGGATTTTATATTATTTTTATTATTATTATTATTTGTTTATGATTTAGGATGGACTCTATATATATTTCTATAAATAAGGATTAGTATCAAATTTATTGTACAAAGTTATTATTCAATACTTTATTCATTCTATAGGAACTGGTTTCTCCTTCTCTATTTATTTCTTTATGACTCTCTATTTATTATATAATATAATATTTTGTTAGTGTTACTTACTTAGGTAAATAAGTTGGTTAGGAAGTTAAGGAGTTAATTAACACAACTAGTTCTATAAATAGGATTGTTCATAGTATAATTCACATATTATCAATTATAATGTTATTTTCAAAATCTCATGTTCTTTATTTTTTTATATACATATGATTTGGAACCATGGAATCTTCTTATTACTCACACTATTGATAACGAATTATTAATTTGTGAGTGAATTATGTGAATATGCTTGATGTGGAAATCGTACGAGGTATGCTTTTCTTTAAAGGAAAATTTTATATCCCTCTTAATTCTCCTCTAAAACTTCTCTTGTTGGAAGGAGTTTCATTCCTCAATCCTCACCATTAAAAGGACATTGTGATATATAAAAATTATTGGGGAGTTGATGACCTATTTACTGAGATGATTTGCAAGTTGCATAGTATGCCTAGGGTTGGTCTTGAATATGTGCTGATAGACCAATAATATAGAATCTAATTTTTTTTTTAAAGAGTACTATAGACCTGAAAAATTACTAAAAGAAAAAGTCTTATTATATATGTACTATAATGTCTGGAAACAAAACAAAAAATCCTTAATCTAAAAACATAATCATACTTTAGGCAAAAGAAAGGACTAGATTTTTTTGACAAAAAAGAGAAAAAAAATAGAATCAAATTTTTTATGTTACTCATGTTGTTTACATTTTTGTTGTTGTTGTTTTTTTTAATGTTATTGATATTATTTATAAATTTTTGATGTTATTTACGATTTAAATAAAAATTGTTCTTTTTAAGTTTTTAGTGCTTCTTTTTATTATGAGTCCAATTTTTAAGATTATAAGAGAACATATATTTGGATGACACTGAGTTGGGGTGATAGTAGGTTAAGTCGTCCGATAGGGTCTATGACTCGACTTATTAAAAGTCTGACTCGGCATAACCCATTTAATAAAAATGTTAAGCTCAAAAGCTTATTTATTTAAATATATCAGGTTCAAACTCTCTAAAAAAACTATTATGTCTAATAGACTAGCCGTATATATGTAATTATATATATATAATAAAACCAAAGACTTTTCGTGTTTTTGTAAGAAAGACTCTTTATATTTTTACAATAAAAAACTCTTTATTAGAAATTTGAACCTAAATTTTTTGGTGTCCACTTCCTGATGTCTACACCTATTCTTTTCTCTCAAGATGATTGTGTTATAAATTCAACGTTTGTGTTTTATTCTTTTTTTACGATAGTGTTTTATTCATAATTGTTATTCATATATATATATATATATATATGTATATCAAGTCTGTTGCAAAAAGTGAAGAAAAAAAATTAATATTATAAATGTACAACTTCAACAAAATTCACGTTTTTTATTGATCTATTTGTCTTTTTAGAGATAAGAAAAATATAATTTTTTAAAAGTCTTAACATAAAGTAACTTTTTTAATAGGTTAATAGATCAGACTTAAGTTTTAATTTTTTAAGTAGACATGGTCTATTTCATCAAAGCTCGGACTGGTCCGGTCTATTTCCACCCCTAACATTGATTATGCCTAAGAGCATAATGTCTAATAAAGATCCCATATTTACAAGCATCTTTTGGGAGAAATTGCTCCGCCTAATCAACACCAAATTCAGGATATCCTCTGCATACCATTCTCAAACTGATAAACAAATAGAGGTGGTGAATAAGACTCTCCTACAATAGTTACATTGTTATGAGCATCAACAACTAAAAGAAGATGATTGTTCATCCAATGTACTCATTTTTTTGACTTTTTACCTAATTCTAACTTCCAATAGTGTAAAATATATTACCAGATTCCAACTATCGGTAATATATTAGGGGCAGATGAGCAAACACATGGGACAGATGATGGATCATCCCAATATAATGAGGCAAATACTAAGACCTCATTCAAACTTGCACCTTGAGGACATGGTCTTTGTCGATGGAGAAAATGATGAAACGGGCCAAGACAATGAAGAGGATCCACCAAGAACGCAATTGGGCCTATAAGATCATTCTCAAATTTTATGTGTATTAATCAAAAAAATTACAATAATATCTATTTAATTTACAATTGAAAAACGTAAAACCATTTTCTCAGTCTTTTATACCGATAATTGTAAGATAATTGTGGAAAAATAAAATATTTTTAACAAATTTATAGCTACAATTATTTTTTTCTTAATAACTATGAACTTTGTAAGTGTGACTTATAAAAGGTATAGAGAATGCGGATTTTGAATTTTAAATACCGATTTTTTTATAAATAAAAAAAAAAGAATTATTTTCAACAACCATAACCGTCGATAATACCACACAAAAATATGGCGTCAAACTAACCGATGACCAAGGTCATCAATAAGATTGTCGCTATTTTTTCAATACTTAGCAAAAGAGTTATGGACGCGGATAAAATTATTCACAAGAAAAAATGATTGAACATGAAATCAGATCTTTGAGGCCATGAAATAACGTTGAGAATGATAATAATTTTACAAAGTAAACTTTTATTACCTCATGACATAAAACACTTCACAATGTTCTTAGAAGCACAAATTTCAATTTATTAATTAGTAATCAAAGATAATAAATATAGTCATGGAAGAAAAGTTGCATGATTTGATAGAGATCATTTATTTAATTAGAAACCATGCTTTCACTTTCTTTCACAAAACCATCTCCTGTCCAATCTTTATCAGATTGCAAGCCTTTCTTTATGGCTTTCCTTTGCCTAATTGCTTCTTGTTGCCTTTGCACCAAGTCAGTGTGAGTAGTAAAATACTGAAGAGAGGCCCTGTGATTTTTATCAAAAATAAATTAAAAAAATGAATAAAGGAGAGAGAAAAATCAACATGTCTTTCTTTAGTGTTTGTATGTGCAAATTGGAAGGTGAATGCGACCATCGTGGATCAGTGTTTAAAAGTGATCTAAACTTTTATTGAAGATCGATGACACTTTTCGGATGGTCCTCTTGGTTTTTACGGATGAGACAAATGACTTGAATGAAGTCAGTTTGATAAAAATAAAAGAAAAACGAATGTCTCTCAAAACTCAATTTCTCGAATCGGCACCAATCAAGTCACCGTTCAGGCGTAAAGACATGAAGAACTGTTAACTTATACTTTCGAGGAGTGTAGTCAATTGCCGTTAGAGTTTTGAGTAATTTTTAACTTTTTTGTCAAATTGGAAACCATGTATAAGTTTTAAAATCATACCCTCTAAAATCTTCTATTGATCTGAAATTGTGCTTTTTCATGAAGTCTTGTAGCTCAAGACAAAGCTTCTTAACAAGACCATAGCCATGCATCATAACACCAGTGCACACCTGCAATTTAAGAAGTCCATCAACATTTAGATGAAATCCACATATATCCTCCAACCAAGGACAACCCGATTCAAGGCTGAAGAGCAACAAGCTATGAAACACTAACACGAACACTAGACATTTGGATGCAAAAAACTCATCTACTTAGAACTCTTTTTCATTGACTTACATTATGGGGCCCTTTTTTCCATTATAAACAACTTCTTGAGAAAGCTTTTAATAAAGTTAATCAAAACTCAAACTTGTCTTGACCCAAGTTCAATATCAAGGCATTGAACTTGTTTGGAAAAATAGCTTAATTAAAAGCGCTTATCATATAAGATCTTATGCATAAACTATTTCTATAACAAAAGATAAAGTAAAATCGAACTGTGTTCGTATAAATATAAGTTATTTTCACAAGCTATCATGGACTAGAGCTTATAGAAATAAGCTGAAAACAACTAATTTACATGTCACAAGGTGTTTTCCTGTTTTCATAAGATCTCCCAAACAATCTCACAAGTGTTCATGTCAGAACAATCTCACAAGTGTTTATGTCAGAAGATAAGTTTAAAGAAGTTAATCCAAACAGGTCAATGCCTTTAACAAGGAGAAAAGTGGTGGACCAAAGTATAGAATGTCCTACTAATGTAAGTACCAAGAGGCCTAAATACTGATTCTTTCATCATTACCTGAACAGTATCTGCCCCAAGAAGAATAAACTCAGCAGCATCACCACCTGTTTCCACACCACCAATGGCAGAAAGTGAATAATTCTCACCATCAAACTCTTCCTTCATCATTTTTGCAATACTCATAACCTTCGCAAGCGCTATAGGATGAACTGCCTTCGCAGAATAACCACCAGGAGTTGAATACCTGACAATGACAAATTAGACGCTATAAGATGATCGAAAAAAGCAAAGGTAGATCGATGAATTTGCTGTAAGTGAGATTGCTAACCCCTCTACACAAGGCTCGGGACGTAACGTATTGAGATTGATTCCCATGACGCTCATGATTGTATTTATAGCAGCTACTCCTTCACATCCTGAACTTAGAGCAATCTTTGCTGGCTATAAGAAGTATCCTCGAAATTATTAACATGATAATCATAATCATGAAAGATTAAAAGGGTAATTCACATCTACTGATTAAAAGGAAATCATAACAATTTCACATGCAAAAGGCCAGTGAGAAGAGAAATCATAACTGTTCAGAGTAGCAAACAAGTTCAAAAAAACAAAATCTGAAAAAGTAATCACTTTTTTACACCATCTAAATATGATATTTTTAAGTCAGAGAAGCTAATAAAAATACCTTTTTGCCATTTTTAAGTATATGACATGTACAAGCACATAGCCCAATTTAGATAAACAGCTTAATGAAGCATATAGTGTAAGCGCTTATCATATAATGCTTATTTATAAGCTATTTCTAAAACAAAAGATAAAATAAAGTCAAACTGTTTTCAACCATCAAATAAGTTATAAGCTGTTTTCATAAGCTATCTTGGAAAGTTTATAGAAATAAGGTGAAAAGTGAAAACAACTTATGAACATGTCATAAGTTGTTTCCATAAGTTCTCCCAAACAGTTTCACAAGTGCTTATGCCAATAGCTAAGCTCAAATAAGTCAATTCAAACAGGCCCAAATGTGCAATGAATCCACTATTCCACAAACAATTAATCAGAAAGTTTTAGTGATATGATAACCTATAAATTTGATAACTGAACAAGTTTCCACTTCTTAAACACCTTAGAGTAAGGTTAAGGTATAAACTAAAAGGACACGATTCAGCGAACCTGTGAAATATCGGTAATGTTGGGAGTCATCTTGGCCCAAACAGGAACTGTAGCTTTTGCGTTTATCCATCCACAAACTTCTTCAAGAAGAGCACAATCCTGCCCAACAGCAGCACCCATTTTTCGTTCCGGCATACCATGAGGACACGAGAAGTTTATTTCAAGTGCATCCTAAACGAATATCAAAAATCAGCTATCAGATTTTTCAAGTTAGAAAAAATATATATTCAATTTCTCAAGCTTATCCAAGAAACATATCTTACAACTCCGGATTGTTCAACTCTATCAATAAGTTCCTCCCAAGCAGCTTTATTGTACTCTTCCATGATCGAAGCTATGAGAATTCTGTCAGGGTACTCGTCTTTTAATTGCTTAAATTCTTTCAACATGGTTTCGAGTGGCCTATCACTGATAAGTTCAATGTTCTCCCACCCGATAATTTCTCCTCTTGCAGATCCATTTGCACTAGCGCGTAGTCGGGCATATCGAGGAGTTACATTTATAACTTTTGCTGCATCAAGTGATACCTAGAAAAACAAATGTATCGAATCTTAGAGCAATCTTTCAAAATACAAATTTCAATAGTATCAACATCAATAGCATTGAAAGTACATGGTTTCCAAAAGCAAACAGAACAGTTATATCAGACCAAAAAAATGCGATATTTCATTATAAGGTCAAGTTCTGTATAGTAAAACTAAGTGGTTGGACTCAACTGGTTATTGAGCTTAAAGGAAAGTCAAATCGATTGGGAATACCGAAGTTCGAACCTTGACTAAAACAATCCTTGGTCAGACTTTAATTACCTCTTATTCGAACTCCAGATTACCAAAACTTTTTCCTTAGAAACCAAAGGGTTAAGACAAAAAAAAGTTTTGTATGGTATCGTAGTACAGATGAAGACATAGTAGACAATGACCTACATAAAGAAATAGATTAAAAGAGAATATAGCATTTCATAAGACATTTCACATCATGAACATCTTCACAAAACAACATGAGCATACAACAGATAAACAAAACCACAAAAGTCCAAAAGCACAACCATTCGAATCATGTTTCGATAAACAGCTTAATAAAGCACTTATTATATAAGTACTTGTGTAAAAGCTATTTTTGTAACAAAAGATAAAATAAAGTCAAACAGTTTTCATATAAACTCTAAGTTGTTGTACCTAATTTCTCCTAAACTGTTTCACAAGTGTTTATATCACTAGATAAGTTCAAATAATTCAATCAAACACTAATTCACAATCCACAACACCAAGTTTGAAGTACTTGTGTTACGAATTCCACCTATGCAACACCAACACTTCTAATCTACGAAGCACAAATACCAACACCGTAACATTGATTCCATTCAATTAATTCATTTTCTCAAATTATTACTGGTGTCAGTATCATGTCCACGTCAGTATTTGTGCATCACAGATTTACAACACAAACTCAGTCCTACCAAGAAACCAAATACTCAAAACTAATCAAAACACAAAATTAAGCTAAATGCATTACACAACTGAATTGTTGTGAATTGAAATCTTACAGTTTTAGCAATCACAGCACCCCAACCTTCATCAAAAGCTCTTTTCATAACAGTATAATTAGTTCCAGGTGGACCTGATCCAATAACAAAAGGATTTGGCATATGCAAACCATTAACAGTAACACTAAGATCAGGCTCTGATGAAGACTGAGAAGTCTCAGAAGCAAAAACCTTAAACCCAATTCTACTAGGAAGAGCATGAACCTTATTAGAACAATTCAAAGAAAACCCAGATGCAGAATTCATAGTTCTCATCTGGGTCATGCTTAAAGATGCCATTTTTGAAATAAAAATTGAAACTTTATGCAAAAATTCACAAAAAGGAAGAAGATGAAAATGAAGAAGGAATGAAATAAGAAGTGAATCTGAATCTGAATTATAATATATTAATAATATTATTTATGATTGTGATTATCGATTAGAGAATGCGTGTAATTATGAATTAGTGTTGGATTGTGTGAGAAAGCATTTGGAAAATTATCTGAAGAAATAAAAAACACTAAAGAATTGATTCAAAGGTTGGACTTGCATGTGAGGGTGACTGTCACAAAATATTTATAATATATTTTTAGACAAAATTTAATCTCAATATTTTATTTTTTATCTTATTTAATTGTAATATTTTTTATCTGTTTTTGGTTTAAATTTTTATCTTCTAAAATTGGCATCAGTTAATTATTTTTTTCAACTTTTATTCAAAAATCATTGACGTGTCAAGCCATCTAATAATTATTATTATAATTTTATTTTTTTAAAATATTACTTTTGTTAAAACTAAAAAAATCCAATAAATATTCATATTTTCGTCGTTATCTTCTAAATTTCTTTATTTTTAATAAAAGTATTTTTAAAAAATAAAATTATTAATAATAATTTTAGAAGTTTTGACACTTTAACATTTTCTAATAAAAAATACTTAATTTGTGTGCAAAAGATCTAAATAAAAATAAAATAAAATAAAACCTTATGTGGTTGTGAAATAGCAAAATATGTCTAACACTTATTGTTTAAATGCAATTTGTTGTGTAAGATTTGGTCTGCAGTTTTTGGTTGACTAAATATTATTTTTATATTGTGGAATCAAATTGTGGATGATGTATTTCATTTCTTGGGATTAGTTTATGGTGGAAGAGTTTTTCTTGATCCTTTTCTTTAAATTAAGCAATTTTTATTTAAGAGGTGGTAAAATTTGACACTTAGTATTAGTTAAAGGATTTAGTTTATCATCTTCATCATTAGAGCACATATCCTTTGGTGTGTTTAGATATTATTAGGCATTGAGAGTTTCTTGCAAATAGTCACACTTTGGCTCTTAATGTTTTTGTGTAACTTTGTATTTTTTTTCCTCTGTTTGTAGCATTTCTAATGTTATGAATAGGGTTTATATTTCTCTTTGGTTTGTTAAAAAATAAAATAAAAGACTCAATATAATTTTGTTTATTTTATTTTATTATTTTTAATATAATTAATTTTAATTTAACTAATATAATCAATTATGATTCATTCATATTTTGATTGTATGTATCTTTTTCTTCCAGGCATGTTCCTTCTTTAAAAATCTAAAACACCTCATTTATTTTTTTTATCCCTTTGATCATCTCACATATAAATTTGTCTAATTAAAATAATGAGGTTCACACAAATTGGGTTTATTACTTCATTAGTGGTAAGCATATAATTCTTGTAGTTTTTTATATTCTTTGATGTTTTTCTATTTCTAAGTTAAAACCAATTGTATAACTTATATCCTCTATTACAAGCAACTTCAATGGCTTTCATTGTTCCAATGAACTTAGCATGAAGAACAAAAGTAGTGGAATTTGAATAAATATTTTAGAAGATGTTGAATTTTTAAAATTTTAATTAATAAATTAAATATAGTATTTTATGTTATATTAGAATTTTAAGTTGTAAATTTGTGATGTAAATATGCAAAAAAAAATTGCAAACGCAACTGCAAAAAAGAGAACAAATTGAACCTAAAAATGTGCATATGTTTATGAGAAATAGAGTTTCAGATATGGTTTGTATGTTGTGAGAGGAAAAAAATTTAAATAAAAAAGATAGTGAGTTTGGTTGAGTTGTTACAATTTTTCTTATAAAATTAAAACCAAACTGATGAATAACAGTTTATTTGGTTATGTTCAATCAAGTTGACATTAATAAAAATTAAGATACTTATTTTAAAAATATAAATTTTCTTTTCCAAACACTATATTTTTTATACTGTTAAAACAAATTATGTAAACACTTTTTAAATTATAATGAAAAAAATAATATATAAATAATTAAAAATCCTTAAATTTAATATATATTTAAGATAACATTACTGATATACTCTAATAACTTCTAATAATTTTATTTAAATATCGGTGGTCAATTTTAAATAAAGTTAAATCAAACTCAATAATTTGCGATTTTGATATGGTGGAGGTTCAAGGACTTTGTGATTTAGGCTAAAAGGGAAAGGGTTTCGAATTTAAGGAAAAAATTGGTGTAGTGGGAGACGAAGATGAAGAAGGTTGATGAGTGTTGTGTTTGTTTTTGAGAGAGATCAGTATAAATTAAAGATTGAGATTATGAATTTCTTCTATGTTTGAAGATAGAGATGAATAATTGATTACAATGGTTTTTGTTTAGATTACAATCACCTAAGCACTCTTTAATAATTGATTACAATTGTTTTTCTTTTGATAGATGATTTTAAATCTAGTTTTTAATGGTCAATTGTATTTATTGATTACATATAATTTTTCTCTATTTCTAATTTAATATAGACGAAAATATTCGAGACAAACGTATAGCTGATCTAAATACATGATAAATATTTATCACCGATGTATAAAATGAAAGATTTTTTTTAAGGAAACAATTGCATAGATCAAATATTCAAAAGCACATCTTATATAAACGTGGCCCATGTGGGGGCATATATATTTTACTAGTTTCTAAATAGAAAATGAGTTTTAAAAATATTTGAAGCAAAAAATATATTCAAACAATTCAAAAATTGAAAAATCTAAAATTTTGAATTTGTTTACTAAAAAGCATATATTAATTCATTTAAATTGGTATAATACATCAATAAAATATAAATTTTAATTTCTAAAATAAAAAATGATGAATTTGCGAACCAACATACAACACAAATTAAATATGCAAAACAGTAATATAGTACAAAACGATAACATGCCTATAAATATGATCAAAATTTAAGTGCCCAAAATACTTATGCTTCTGAATTTGTAAAGTTGACGATACCAAAGTCATTGATTGAAATTTATGATGGATCAAAGTTACTCTATCAATCTGGACGAAACGAACAGTATAACCAGATGGAAAAACTAAAAAGCACCGCACTAATGTGATGAAGAAAATAACAAAATAAGGTTGTCGACAAAATCTAAAAAAAACGAAAAAAAAAACTAAATTTGTATTTTTTAGATAAACAATAAATTTATGTTTAAACCACTTGTTTAAATAAATAAAAAAATCATTTAGAGATGCAATTCTAAACATAAAAATATACTTAAATCGCTCTTCTAATAGATGACGAAGAAGAGACATAGGACTTATTTAGCAGCAGAAGAGAGAAAGAATGCTAAAATTCTGAATTTTTACATTTTAAAAAAGCTTAAACATAAACAAAATTTTCACATTACAAAATTACTCCAAACTCTTCTCCCCTATTTTAAATGCTTACTACTGAAACTCTTATGCAGTAATATATTGAAATGGAAAAAAAAATGCTTTCTTACTTTGACAATTTTTTCTAAGTTTGGTTTTGGGTTTAAAGTATGGATTTTTCTTCATCTTTATCTGATAAATGGATTAAACTACATATTCTCTATGTTTATATATAGTGTCTTTTCAGGGAATTAAATCGAAGATGAATCTCTCATATTCTCTATCGATTTTTAATAGAGATTTTTATTTCAATATTCTTTTGAATTGCCTTTTAATGGTCGAGTAGCCTCTCGTGTTAAATATACATTTCTCTTTTCTCAATATATTATGCTTTTAAATTGTTTCATTGACTTCATGTATTTCAGGGTAATGTAGTCCACCGACAATGTAAAATATTTTTACACTATTAATCAATTTTGATCATTCAATCTGTTAAATTATATTATAAAGTTTTTAAATCAACGATAATTATTTAATTATCTAATGTCGTAGCGAATTATAATTGGATGACATTGTAAAATTGTTATACATTGTTAGTACACTCTCTTTATTCTCTTCTTTGTTACTTTGTAGTCTTGGTGTATGGTCATAAATAATATAAATTCAATATAATTGATCCTTATATTGCACGAGTAGACGTTTAATTTAATATAAAACTTTCACTTTTAACTTTTTTAATAAATATTTTTATGGCATTTGTCAACATGACATATTTTAACTAAGTTTTATTAGTTGTATATTTTTTATGACATAAATTTAGGATGAGGGTGGTGCAACAATTTAAAGTAGCAAAGATCTTAACATTCATTGAACACTTACAAAAAGATTTACACCTTTATTTTTCTCCAATAGCACTAGTAGGGATCAAACCCACAACTTATCTGACCTGATACTTGTGTTTTTACGACTAGATCAAACCCTGAGTTTATTAATTGTATTTAGGTTAAATTGCATATTTAGTCATTTATGTTTGATCCAGTTTTTAGATAGGTCATTTTTTTTTCTCAACTAGGTCCTTTTAAATGAAACTTTGTTTGCAATGTTAGTCTTTATGTTATTGTTCGTTTGCAAAAATGTCATTTTTCGTTAGTTTAGTTAAAAAAAATGTCATGTGGCTGTTAAGATGCTTACACGTGCCTAACATGACTGATGTGCCAAATTATAAAAATAAATTATTTTCGGATTGATGATTTAAGTTTTGAAAAAAATACACTTATAATTTTCTAAGTTTAAACCAGTTTTTACTTAGACTCAATCTTCATCATCTACTTCTTTCATTCCATCTTTAAAAAACCTAAAACTCAAAATTTGTAATTCTAATGGAAAAACTCAAAACGTCAACCATTTGAATTAGAGAATAATCAAAATAAAAAATTCATCATTCCAACAAAAATTAAAAAATGAGTTGTTGTAAATAAAGAGAACCCCACTTTAAATCCACTAAAAATAAAAAAGTTTTTCCTACATCCAGGAACTAGATCAAAAATAAAGTACAAAAGTACAATTTAGCATAATTTTTTTTAGAGTACTATAATATTTGTACTCTTAACTTGAAAAGTATTCGTACATTTGAGAATAGTAATTTCAACATTCTTATTCATCCATGTTGGATATCTAAATATTCATACAAGTCGTACCGAGTTATTAAAATAAATCGATAAATAACAAAATATAGTTGTTATGATTGTAACTCAATTAAAAATCATTAAAATATCTTTAAATCTAAACCATAAAATATTACCAATAAAAATATTTGCTAACTCAAATATTATTAGACAATGCACCTCTTTATGTGTGTGCTTACTATTTGTACGAAAGAGAGTATTGAATTACATTATATTTGATCTAGTTTCCGAATGTACGAACAACTCATTTATTTATTTACAACAACTCATTTTGTTAATTCTTGTTAGAATGATTAATTTATTGTTTTTCTCTAATCACATAATCGACATTTTTTTTATCGGAATTACAAAATTTGGGTTTTAGTTTTTTAAAAGATAGAATGAAACAGGAAAATGATAAAGAAGTAAAAGATGGAGATTGAGCTTCAACGAAAACTGACTTAAATAGAAGATCATATGTTTATTTTTTCAAAATTTAAAGGATCAATTTGAGAATAATTCACTTTTATAACTTATTACATCTTTATTGTCCTAGTCACATGACATTTTTTTTAACAAAAAAATAAAAAATAATATTTTTACAAATGAGCAATATCATAACATTTAATATTGCAAACAAAATACTATTTAAAAGACATAAATAAAAATAAATAAAACATATCTATTCAAAAATTAGATCCAATATAAATGGTTAAAAGTGTGATTTATCTTTGTATTTATATAAATGCAATTATGCAAGGTGCAATGCATTGTGCACACCTATGCGTTGTTAACCCTTTTACTTTCTTTCCACGTTTTGTTTCTTGTCAATTCTTGTCAAGAAGATAAGGCATACACATGTGGTATCTCTAAGGGGTGAAATAGGTTAACAAAGAAGCATCCAATCATCATGATGATACAAGAGTGGTCTTGCTCAACTTGGCTGCGTCACAAGAAAACATCATCATAATAATGACCATAGGAGCTTTCCACGTTTTTGCTAACTTCAAAATTCCTCACACCTAGTTATAGTCCACTTGCACTTTGAGATAAGACCTGAGGAGAATTTTTTTTTAAATAAGGTTTATTTTTTAAATAATTAAATAATATATTTTGACGTGTGTCAAATTTTTGTGATAGAAATTTTGTGACCGTTCAAGTGTTTTTCCACTTAGACTAACTTGCGGTACCATTCTCTTTATTTTTGTTTGGAATAGTCAAATGAGAGAAGAAGAAAAAAAAAACACATTTTTTAAGAAATTGAAGTTATTAAATAGGACAAATGAGTAAAGCATTTCAAGATATAGGCAGTGGTGAGGCATTTGATTGTATTGTCGATTATATTATCTATTAATTGAAGTATGACAATCAAAGTGAATTTGATAATTAAAGAAAGTCAAACGGAAATTTTTAGAAATATGATAGTGTTGGAACATAATATGAAATAATGATTAAAACAAAAAAAATAAACAATGAAATCAATTCATCATGAAAATAATAGTTGCAGTCGTGATACTACAAAAGCGGTGGTAATAAACCATTTGTGTAATGGTACACAACTTAAATCATGGAGGTAAAGGACCTTTTTCTTTTTATTTTGATTTTTTTATTTTATAGAATTTAATGTGAAAAAGACTTTATAATTTATCGAATATTTACAAAATAATTTATATTTTTCTTCCTTCAATGATATTAACATGAATTAAATCCACAATCTATCAGATTTTATATCTGTATTTTTATTACTAAACCATACTATCGAAATCTGAGAAGAAGAAGAAAAAAAATATATTTTTTCAATAAATTGAAGTTATGAGATAGAACGAATGAAAAAAGCATTTCAAACTATGCATCTCGAGTAAAACATTTGATGTATTGTTGATTATATTATCTATTAATCAAAGGATGACAATATAGTGAATTTAATAAATAAAATAAAATAAACAGGTTTAGATTTTTCGAAAAAGATAAAGTGTATTAGAACATAATATTGAACATGACTGAGACCAAAAACAATAGACACGTAGATAAACCAATTCATTACGAAAATAATAGTTGCAGCCGCAATACTAAAATAGTGGTGGTAATAAATTTTTATATTCGTAAATTTTGTAAATATTTCATGTAATTTTTATCCTTTTAAATAAATTAATACCATTTTTATTTTAAAAGTAAGAACTCACTCAACTTATTTAATTTATCTTATGACAAAATCAATTTGATCTCGAAGGTTTCAAACCTCTTAAGAACTTTTATAGGTGACCAAATCCAACCAACTAGTATTGCTTTAATCTTAAAAAATGTAAACAGCAATTTTTACTCCCCTGCTTTGGTTTTTCCTTCTTTGGTTAATTTCTTTCTTTGCATTTTTTAACCAAAAACAAATCATGTAAATAAATAATTCACTTTATTCAGCAGCAACTTTTGCTTTTAAACTGAATTCGGAATTTTCCTTAAAAGGAGGAGAGAATAATGTCCAAAAAGGGGGAATCATTTTTCCAAATCCAAAATAAAAAAATGGAATCCTAAAGGAATATACAACTAATAAAAGAAAAATGAGTGGGTTAATAATTGAGCTGCCGTCCACCTCTCATTGGATTCCTTCTTAAGACAACAATCAACAAAATTTCGAAACTCTAATGAAGCCGACTCAGGGAGACTCGGCGGGTCGCCGAAGCATATCGCACACATAAGTGTAACCCAATCGGGTCTTTGACCCGATGGAAGAAATGGGAAATGACCCACATAAAGTTCAAAAAGGGTTAAACCCAAACTCCAAATATCAGCCGCAAAACCGTTATAATTAACGCCGTAAACTTCCGGGTCAAACCGTTCAGGACTCATATAAGCACACGTGCCAACATAAGAGTTACACGCTTCAAGCGTGCGACCCATGAATTTACTAACACCGAAATCCGCGATTTTAACCTCGTTTTTGTTGTTTACGAGGATGTTCGAAGGTTTAATATCACGATGTGCTATGTTACGCGCGTGGAGGTACGCGAGGCCATTTAGAACGTCACGCGCCACGGAAGCGAGTGATGATTCGGAGAACGTGCCGTTTGTTTTGAGTTTGGTTTCGAGAGTGCCGGAGTCCATGAACTCCATCAGAATCGCAACGTCGCCGGTGGGTTTTTCAAATGAACCGTGGTATTTGACGATGTTGGGGCAATGGGAGGCGCGTCGGAGGATGTTGATTTCAGCGAGTGTACGGCGGCGCGTGATGGGATCGGAGTCGTTATAGTTGACTTTTAGAGCGTAGATGGCGGAGGTAAGTTTGTGGCGGACTTTGTAGACGGTTCCGCCGTTTCCATGGCCGAGGACGGCGAGTTTTTCGAGGTCGCCGAGAGCAAGTGGGTCGCCGCCGGAGACGGCGGAGGTGGAGGAGGTGGGGTGTTTGTAGATATTGGGAGGGAGGGGGACAGGGAAGCGGGGACGGTGATCGGCGATTTCAGGGAGACGGAGTTTGGGGTTGCGACGGCGGTGGACGAGCGCCATTTGCGGTTGTTGATGGAGGCGGTGAAGAGAGAAAAAAAAGTGAGTTTTTTTTTTTTTTTTCAATTTA
>JBBPBQ010020322.1:44618373-44692349 GCA_037974755.1 Cicer yamashitae | reverse complement strand
TTTTCAATTTAGAAGGTTCGTGAGGGGTTTATATTAAGTGAGTGGATTAGAGAGTGTGATGGTGGCTAAGGAAAGAGGGTGGATAGGGGAGTGGGGTCCACTTATTTTAAAATAAATTTTTAATTTTTTTTTACATTTCCTTATTCAGCATGTGGTTAATTGTACCCTACCTTCTTATCTCAATTCTTACACTTCCAACTTACACTTTTAGCTGTAGGATTAATTGTATTTCTAGTTTAAAACTCAAAACATAATTTGAGTTTCCTGTCAAAGTAATTTTTATTTTTTAAATTTTATGTTAGTTTTATTAGTTGATCAAAAGAAAACATATTTTATTAATCAAATAATTATTTATATTTTTAGAAATAATATATATATATATATATAAATAAATAAATGTGTACATAAATTATAACTAAACAATAATGATTTTCATCTTCTCAAAATATCACACTTCATTATATATTAACTTATTATTTTAGCATTTATATATATATATATATATATATATATATATATATATATATATTAATTTTTAGGCAATATGAATTAGCGTTCATTAGATATTAACTAATCTTAATTTTAAGAAAAAACGTTAAAATCTCTTTGAAAACGTATGAGTGTAAAATGAAATTGTTGGTGTGTTTTAGTAAATAATAATTTCTTCATTCTCATTTTTTAATAAAATAATATATATATATATGCGCGCGATTAAAGAGAACAAAAAGCAAAACTAATACATAACTCTTTGTCAAGAAGTAAGCTAATGTTACCTGGAATGACGTCTAGCATTGTAAGAGAATGATTTATATCATGAGCTCTAATAGCTAAAGCATCTTCACAATAGTTTACCACACGGTATATATGATTTGCTTGGATCATTCATCTTAAAAACTGAATAAGAGAAAGGACATTATTGAAGAGAGATTGAAGATACATGATGAATAAACATGTAACAATTACAATTTTGTATCATAATGACATTATAAGTAGAATCAGTTTCTAAAATAACACGAGTAAATATTTTGTTTTGCTTGCTATATGAATGAACAGTAAAAGAGGGTTTGCCATGAAATTGTTCAAAGGGTGATTCTTCCATATAGCTAGTTTTTTATTCTTGATCTTCGTCTTCTTTATATATTTATATCATCAAAAACACTTAACTCAATCACTCACTTCTCACTGTTTGATTGCAATTCTATTATTCTGTTATTATTTTCTTCACTCAACTATGAATGCTCAAGCAGCCACAAACTGCAATTTTCAACGTGTTGCTCGTATTCTCGGCTTGGATTCCAAGCTTGAGAAGAGTCTTCTCATACCCTTCAGAGAAATCAAAGTATTCATCTTTTTAATCTTCTCTTTTTTTGGGTTTTCTTAATCCTCTGTTTTTTTTCTCTTTTATTATTTTTTTTGCATGGTTTTCGATTTACATTTTTATAAAAAAAAAAAAAATTATTTGTGTTGTGTTGAAATTAAAAAGATTTTTCTTTTGTTGTGTTTTGATTCGCAAATTGAATGTACGATCCCCAAAGATGATGGAACTCTGGTTTCTTTTAGCACATCGGCATGACTGATAAACATCTATAAGTGTTTTTATTAAATTTATGTTACTGAATTTTATGCTCACTGTATTGGGGTGATGTTTTCCAAGTAACAGGTAAACATTGAAAATCTGATGAGTGTTCGGATTGCTCACTAGTCCTTCAATGTCATGAGTCAGAGTCATATCACATCTTGAGTCTAGATTAGAGTTATAGTTTAATTAAGTCTCATTTGAAAGTTGTTTTAAAGTTTGTAAATATTTTAGTATTCTAAATAATTTCAAGAATTTACAAATGAATTTCTATTTATTTGCAAACACTTAATTACGTTTGAATTGAAAATTTCAGTTTCACCTGTATTGTGTATATTTTTTTTCAAAATTCATAATTAAATTTTAGATGTTACATGATAGATATTTCATGTACATATATTAGAGTTTAAAAAGAGAAACAATTATGAGTATTAAAAAAGAAAGGGTGTATTTAATACATAACATGACAATATATAATGAAAAGTTTTTACAAATTGGTATGGAAAGCAAAATAATGAAAAATAAAATTAAAATTCTATTGTATAAGTCATCCTTACATAATTCCCAAATATTAAAATTCATAATAAATGAAAAACAAAAACAAAAATCATAATAAATGGAGAAATAATAGCCACATTTGAAAGATCTATGTTATAATACAAATTAAGACTCTTCCAATGTTAGCTTTATTAATTATGCATGTAGTAGTAGTAGTATTTGTTGTTAATTAAGACTCTTAATTAGTAGTAGTTGTAGTTATTTGTCAACTAATGTTATTAATAAAGCTAATAAATTAAGACTCTTCCAATGTGATCTTGGCATAGTAGTAAGTTATTAATAAAGCATACTACCACACCTTTCTATTTCATTCAGCTCTTCTACAGAATAAAATAAGTTATATTAAATGTTCATAATAATTTTTACTCTTAATTTGTTCACTTTGTTAATTTCTCAATTTTTACTTTAGAAAAGTAAAATTTGTATTATTCACTCACTTGAATAATAAACTGAAAAAGATACAAGCTTCTAATAATAAAGTAGTAGTATAGTCCGTTTACATAACAAAATTTGGGTTGTTTCTATTTATTGCCCAATGTTTTAATACGTTACAATGAATGCTTGCCGAGTTTCTCTCCTCAACCTAGAATTAAATTCAGAGTAATTGGTGCGTTTCTTTTTTTATTCTCGATCTTCGTCTTCCTTATATATATATATATATATATATATATATATATATATATATATATATATATATATATATATATATATATATATATATATATATATTTCATCAAAAACACTTAACTCAATCACTCACTCCTTACTGTTTTATTGCAATTCTATTATTATGTTATTATTTTCTTCACTCAGCCATGAATGCTCTAGCAGCGACAAACCGCAATTTTCAACGTGTTGCTCGTATTCTCGGCTTGGATTTCAAGCTTGAGAAGAGTCTTCTCATACCCTTCAGAGAAATCAAAGTATTCATCTTTTTAATCTTCTCTTTTTTTGGGTTTTCTTAATCTTCTGTTTTTTTTTTCTCTTTTATTATTTTTAATTGCATGGTTTTCGATTTACATTTTTATAAAAAAAATTAATTAATTTTTTATTTATTTCTATTGTGTTGAAATTAAAAAGGTTTATCTTTTGTTGTATTTTGATTCGCAGGTTGAGTGTACGATCCCCAAAGATGATGGAACTCTAGTTTCTTATGTGGGGTTTAGGATCCAACATGACAATGCCCGTGGTCCTATGAAAGGAGGGATTAATTAATTTGTTAGCTTTATTAAGATCATATTGGAAGAGTCTTAATTTGTTAGCTTTATTAAGAGTCTTATTAATACATTAAGATTAAATTATGCATGTTAGCTTTATTAATAACATCAGTTGTGTGTCGTCATAAGGATGATAACCTCCTGTAAGTGTCACGAAGAGATTCTCCTTCTTTCTGTTTGTAACTGAAAATCTTTTGCCTCTTTCTAACGAACACAGTTGGGGGAAAGTATTGTTTTAATACGTTACAATGAATGCTTGCCGAGTTTCTCTCCTCAGGTGCGTTTATTTTTTTCATTTTTTTATTCTCTCCTTATATATATATATATATATATATATATATATATATATATATATATATATATATATATATATATATATATATATATATATATATATATATATATATATATATATATATATATGAAAGTATTGTTTTAATACGTTACGATGAATACTTGCCGAGTTTCTCTCCTCAGGTGCGTTTCTTTTATTTTTTTATTTTTTTATTCTCGATCTTCGTCTTCCTTATATATATATATATATATTTCATCAAAAACACTTAACTCAATCACTCACTCCTCACTGTTTTATTGCAATTCTATTATTCTATTATTATTTTCAACGTGCTGCTCGTATTCTCGGCTTGGATTCCAAGCTTGAGAAGAGTCTTCTCATACCCTTCAGAGAAATCAAAGTATTCATCTTTTTAATCTTCTCTTTTTTGGGGTTTTCTTAATCCTCTATTTTTATTTCTCTTTTATTATCTTTATTTGCATGGTTTTCGATTTACATTTTTATAAAAAAAATTAATTTTTTTTATTTGTGTTGTGTTGAAATTAAAATGGTTTTTCTTTTGATGTGTTTTGATTCCCAGATTGAATGTACGATTCCAAAAGATGATGGAACTCTGATTTCTTATATGGGGTTTAGGATCCAACATGACAATGCTCGTGGTCCTATGAAAGGAGGGATGCGTTAATTTGTTAGCTTTAATAAAATCACATTGGAAGAGTCTTAATTTGTTAGCTTTATTAAGAGTCTTATTAACAAATTAAGATTAAATTATGCATGTTAGCTTTATTAATAACATCAGTTGTGTGTCTTTGACTCTTCCAATGCCTAACCTTTTGTATATTGAAAGGGGCATAAGACTCACACTAGCCCCAAGATCACACAGGGCTTTCCCAAAAGTTCTATCCCCAATAGAGCAAGGAATAGAGAAACTTCCAGGATCTTTGAGCTTAGGTGGCAGCTTCCTCAGTAGAATAGCACTGCACTCTTCGGTAAGCATCACTGTTTCACTGCCGAATTTTCTTTTCTTTGAAAGAATCTCCTTCATGAACTTTGTGTATGTCGGCATCTGCTCTAGTGCTTCGGCAAAAGGAATGTTAATTTGCAATTTTTTAAAAATATCAAGAAACTTACCGAATTGTTTTTCAGTTTCTTCCTTTTTAATCTTTGAGGAAACGGAAGTCGAATTTCTGGTTTTGGCAGTGTCTCCTTTTTCTGTACCACATGTTCTTCCTCCTTTTCAAAAGCGATGTGCTCCTCAACTGATGTCGGGGTGACCATTTCCTTCGAGTGGGTTGAAGTTGAAGTACTTCCACGCTTTTTGGCTCTAGGTGGTACTTGTTCACTTACCTTGCCACTCCTCGTTGTCACAGCATTGACATTATTTCGCGGATTCGGAACTGTGTCACTAGGCAAACTTTCAGGCGTTCTTTGTGCCATTTGTTGAGCAAGTTGACCCACTTGGGTCTCCAGATTCTTTATTGATGCTGAGTGATTTTTTTGGATGGCTCTTGACTCTTCAATGAAAGAACTTGTGCTTTCTACTAACTTCTCAATAGCGCTCTCCCAAGCAGCTTTTGAGGTGGCGCTTGATTTGCTTGAGCTCCTTGTTGATCCTAAAATCCACCCTGTTGATCTCTCCAAGAAAAATTTGGACGATTTTTCCAATCAGGGTTGTACGTACTAGAGTAGGTATTGTTTTGCTACCCGTTATTACCCACAAAATTCACCTATTCTAGTTATTCTATATCATTTTCATCCATTGCTTCACAAGCTCCATTTATATGTGCTCCCCCACAAAAGTTACAACTCGTATGTTTTAATAATTTGACAGGTGCCACTTGGGGTTGTATATTTAGAGCTGCCATCCCCTTCTTTATCTCAACGGCCATAACATCTTCTATCTGTTTTGAGAGCAACCTGCCTGGAGCCAACCCAACATCCATAACATTCATTTCTAATATACCACTTGTTGACCCACCACCGCTGTCATACAACATCATTTGTACATTTGATGCCATGATCTCAATAATTTTGCGTGCTTCTGATGGGGTCTTGTAATTCAAAGAACCACCTGCTGTAGTATCCAACATAATTCTACTACTAGGCCTCAAACCATTACAGAATATTTGCATCTGAGCAGTGTCGTCATAAGCATGATTGGGGTATCCTGCTAGTGAACTCTTGAACCTCCTGTAAGTGTCACTAAGAGATTTTCCCTCTTTCTGTTTGTAACTGAAAATCTCTTGCCTCTTTCTAACGAACACAACTGGGTGAAAGTATTGTTTTAATACGTTACAATGTTTTAATATGTTACAATGTTTTAGTACGTTACAATGAATGCTTGCCGAGTTTCTCTCCTCAACCTATAATTAAATTCAGAGTAATTGGTGCGTTTCTTTTTTTTTTTTTTTTTTTAATTCTCGATCTTTGTCTTCCTTTTATATATATATATATATTTCATCAAAAACACTTAACTCAATCACTCACTCCTCACTGTTTTATTGCAATTCTATTATTCTGTTATTATTTTCTTCACTCGGCTATGAATGCTCTAGCAGTCACAAACCGCAATTTTCAACGTGCTGCTCATATTCTCGGCTTGGATTCCAAGCTTGAGAAGAGTATTCTCATACCCTTCAGAGAAATCAAAGTATTCATCTTTTTAATCTTCACTTTTTCGGATGTTGCGCTTCAGGCGCACAACTTCTTATGTTTGACGTTTGCTGCATTTGTCTCCTCTTTTGAGTTTGAATTGGGTTCCGGTGTCTTCATGCAAGTTGTAGCTATGGATCTTAGCTTTCATTTGCACTTGGTTTGACTCCAATTGGACATGTACAACTCAAGATATGGCTGAAATAGTCTATATAGGTAATGCTGATTTCTCACCAAAATCCAGCACTACACTAAAACAAAGTAAGAACGCAAAACTACGAAAAATCTCTACTTAATCAAAGAAATAAGAATATAAACATTTCATTAAATCAAAGAACTAAAATCAACAAAATATATCAAATAACTCCTTAAATTAACTAATGAATAAAAGATAAATAAGATTAAAAACAATGAAAAATATGCATATGATGAAGAGTCATCACCTAATCAATTTTTTTAAACATATTTTGTAAAAAAAAAAGATAATTTAGTTAACATTTAAAATTAAATCATGTAAAAAAAGATAATTTAGTTAACATTTAAAATTAAATCATGTAAAAAATTAAAAGATAAATGACTCTTGTGTACATGTAATTAAGTTGAGAGATCAAATTATTACATGTACTCTTGTGTGGCTTACTATATCATCATATTTTAAGACACATCATAATTTTAAAGAAAAATGGAACAAAAAGATAAATGACTTCATTTACATTTAATATTTTCAATAGAATAAAAGACTTTAAATATAATTTTGCCTTAAAAATATTTACTTATGACCTATTGATAGATGAGATACACATTTTTTTTGTCAATATTCATGATCATATACACTTTTGATATAGAGTCTATTTATTACAATTTTTTATTTAATTGTAAATAATCATTTTTAGGAGTTTTCGTTTGATTCTTACAACATATTTTCTATTATAATTTAAAAACAATCTAAAAACTACTTCAATGAAACAAAAATTTTAAAAATAGTCTAATAACTATTTCATATGAGAAGCTTCCTTGGATAATTTATCATAAAAATCATATTTTTAACTGATTTTTTTTATATAATTATTTTGAATATAATAAACAAACATAAAATAATTTTTATTTTTTTTAAATATTTAAATTATTAAATATCAAAATCACTTATTTTATAATTATAATTTATAATGAAGGATCTCATAATAAAAATCAATATTTTAGTTATTGTAGGAAAACCATTAACACACTAGTACAATTAAATCTTGTTACATTGGCAATTTCAGATCTGATGATATACATCAAATGTAATAGAAAAAACACTGACAAATTTATTATTATCATAAACTTTATTAAATCTGTTATATTAAACCGTCCTGACAAGCATAAAAAAAAAAAAACACTTCCCCTAAATTAACCACAAAATTAGAAAAACCCGCGAACTCTTCCGCCTTCACCTTCACCTTCGTGAACCAACTTCCTGAAACAACTTCACGTTCAACTTCGTATGCCCTAAATTTTGCTTTCACTCCCTCCTTCATGGGCGAACTCTTCAGCGTCAACGACGACGAGTCTACATTTTTCTGTTTCCCCACTGGCGACGATTTTCTTTGTCTTCCCCCTCCATCTGTCGAGAAGCTTTGCCGTCGAGAAGTGTCGATTTCTTGTTTCTCCCAAACAGGTTTGTTCCTTTCTCTGATAATTCTTGTTTCTTATTTAGCAATTTTAGCAGTTTGATTTTGCTGATTTTGCTATTGATTTTGTTATGGATTTTGCTAATTTGTTATTGATTTTGTTGTATGATTTTGCCATATAAATGTTTTACTCCCAAATCTATGAAATCTGGAGTCATATCCTTGCTTCTTTCAGTTCTTTCAATCTGCAGCTATACATTCAAATATGTTTTGGTTGAGAAAACAACTCTAATTTTTGGATTTTAGATTGTTGTTAGGTTTTTGTTCTCTTTCAAGTTTTTATTATTCATTGAGAATGTGTTAGACATGAGATTGCTATTTTGTAGTTAGGAATGACTTTGCTGATTTTGCTAAAAACATGTAAGCAATGTTTTAGTTTATTGAAGTCCCTAAAAACATGTAAGCTAATTTTGCTGATTTTGGTCATGTATTGCATTGTTGATTGATTGTGTATTTGTCATTGATAATGGTTTGACAATGTATTAGATCGAGTGAATTTTGTTTTGATTTTATATTTATTATTATAAGCTAGAAGATGAATTTTTTCAAAGTAACTAGCTATAACTTGATTCCCCTGAAACTTGCACTGGTGTTATTCTCTTTTTCTCTGTTTAGTGTTCTTATTACTTATTTGTTGGTATTTGGTGTTGTCTTGTACTGGTGTTATTAAAAGGCTGAAGAGTGTTTAGTGCAGTTTGGTGATGTCTTTTATCTGTTATTTTAACACGGGTGTTTGGTGATGTCTTGTACTGGTCTTATTACTTATTCTCCCTTTCTTTTTCTCTGTTTAGTGTTCTTATTACATAAGTTGTTATCACTTCAGTTTGAGATATTAATTTATGAGTTGTATATGACCTCTCTAAGAACATTGAATTTGAGTTTAATTAAGTGATAGTTTTGATTTAATGAATTTGCCCTATTATTCACACTATTCTTATATTCTTTTATTATTTAGATCTGGTAGTTGTTTGTGCAATTGAGCTAATCTATATGATTTTTATTTATGACCTGAAATGTGAAAGTGTAATCTGCTTGCAAATTTGTGACATTTGAAACTTTAATTTTCTGGATCTGCATTTTTCTAGTTTATTATCATAATAATATCTGATAGTAAGGTTTTTGGGTATTTTATAATCAATTAGCATTTTAGTTACTTAACCAATTGTTGTTTAATCTATTCATGTGGATAACATATAAAACCTTACTCTATAAATTGTCATGAATTAAGCTCTTTTTAGTTTTCTTCTTCTCTATTATTTTGGGATTTCATGTATTTCCACACAAACCTCATTATAGTTTAATTTGTTATAGGACCACTATGGTGTATATTTTTTTTTTTATTTTTTTTTCTGTGTATTCATTTTTTTTATTCTGCAGAGCCTTAATATTATGTTGGTGATTGCAGGGTGAGCCAGGGTTTCACTTATTTAGATTTCTTATGTGCCTAGGTGCAACTGCTGCAAGAGCTTTCAAGTCTGTCCTTTAGAGCATTTTACTTTCTTTTGAAGGGTAAAATATTTTCCACTATATCTATTGTCAAAATATGTTTTTGTTTAATATCCCTAAGTATAGGGATTTAGTTATATATGAGTACTAGTAGGGATTTAGTTATATATGAGTACTAATAGGGATTTAGTTATATATGAGTACTCTACTTTCATTTGAAAATTATAGCCTTCTAAACTTAGCCTTTTTACATAACTTGGTACATGTATCCTACATTGTAAATTTGAGTTTTACTAGCAATTTGACCATGATATTTTCTATATAACAACAAATCAACTTATTCTCACTAAGATTAACAAGTTTGATACTCTAATAACTCTTAGTCGATTTTTTGGTAGTATTAATATCACGCAGTTTCAAGGAACCTACCTAGCACTCCTACTCTATTTCATCTCCAATTGATTCTTTGTGTACCAAGTTGCTAAGACTCATATATATTTAAGTATGTTTCTGCATAATTAAGCAGAAAATCTTTGTACCTTGGAGCAGAAAAAACTAACTTCTAACAGCAAACCAACTTATTCTCACTCAGATTTACAAGTTTGATATTCAATAGCTCTTAGACTATTTTTAGGTAGTATTAATATCACACAATTTTAAGCAACGTACTTAGCACTACCTCTTTATTTCATCTCCAATTGATCATTTGTGTACCAATGTTGCTAAAACAAGTATTTAAATATGTTTCTGCATACTCACCTATGGTTTAAGTTACGATAAATGGTTTAAGTTATTTTAAAATATTGATAAGAACTTATCAAATAAATTAAATTATTAAATTTTATTTTAATTGATGTTAGTTAACATATTGTAGGATTGACTGAAACAAAATCAGCATGCTGCGGAATTGGAAAGTTCAATGGAGAAGGTCTATGCTTGAAAGGTCTGCAAGGCCTTAATCTTTGTTTGAATCGTGATAATCACTTGTTTTGGGATTGGTTTCATCCAATTGAATATGTTTCACAGTTGGCAGATGAGATCCTATTTACATGAGGGAAAGAGTATGTGATCCCAAAAAAAATTAGTTAGCTAATTTGTTGATTTAGGCTGATAAAGACTGTAAGGGATAATGTCCAATTACTTCAAATTAAAGGAAAATAAACAGACAACTATTTTCATATGCTTGATGAGAATAATTATCAAGCATAAAATGAAATACAGATCGATGAGTTAAAAACATCTCATTTTTGTCTGGGTGTAGTACATTAGTAACAATAAGATTTGTTTATCATTATATTTCTTATATTCGTATTTTAATATTTTCTGTTTTGCTTAGTAAAAGAAAAATATACCATTAGCATCTGGCATCCTGAGGTTAATTTTTAATTAGTATGATAATTTCCTGATGGAGAGTAATGTGGAACGTAATGTGAATGCTCTGGCAGCTGGAAGGATTGCAGGCATTGATCCTTTAGAACAGATAAACTGAAGATGCATTCACATTGTCAAAAGTGTAGCGGTCGACCATGGTGGATGTTCCCTGTGCGGGTAATGCCCTATTATTTTCATGTCGTTAACGACACATTTTTTATGCTATAGTTTGTGACATATATCTGGACTTGATTCTTGTATTGTTTCTTTACTAATGTTTGATATCATGTACATATGTCATGATTTCGTTAAATTATTTGGTCCTCGGACAGTAATTATTTGTGATCAGGTATTGCTTTATTTGTATTATTATATACTGCCAAGCCTAAATTTTCAACTGCTTTCATTGATATCAGTATATATTTGTTTGTAGCACTGATTGATTTGTTCTTGCAGTGTGAGAAGGAATATCATGTTGGATGTTTGAAGGATCATAACATGCAAAATCTAGAGGTATCATAATTTCTAATTCTTTTATCTGTTGATTGAGTCAAATTGTTTGTTTTTATTTTTGAGTTATTATGATAATTTTTTATTATTCACTGTGTTTTTTAAATGTTAATTATTGGTTTGAGTTTTGAATAAGTGTTTCATTCAGCTTTGTGATGGTTTCTTGGGCGCTAATATGTTAAATTGTTGTGTTGATTTCGTGCTTGCAGCAGACAATGAAATCTTTGGCCAGGGACGGTGAATAATAGTAATCATTCAAGTGATTTGGTTGTGTTAATTCATATGAATCTTTTTGTGTTAATCCTGATTATTAATATTATTACTATCTTTTATGTATACTCATACTTGTGATTTGTTTGTGTTTTCATGTTAAGTATAATGTATTGTCAACATAGTTGATGTCATCATGTGACTCCTTGGATCGGGGCATGTTCAATTCGATTCTGTCTATAATTATATTAGTGTTCTGGTTCTACTTATTTGTTGTGACAATGCTACGATTCAATTGATATTTAGTTGATTTATTAATTGCTATAATGAAGGAACTATGAAATTTAGTTAAATTTTGAATATGACTTGTTAGATTGGTTCAAATTTAACCGATATAATAAATCAATTTTGAATTTGACTTGTTAGATTGGTTCAAATTTAACCGATGTAATAAATCAATTTTGAATTGACTTGTTAGATTGATTCAAATTTAACTGATGTAATAAATCAATTTTGAATTTTGACTTGTTACATCTGTCATTTTAGCCGATTTTATAATTAACTATTTATTATAACGTTTGATGTTAGATCGGACAAGTAACCGATCTAACATGTACATAGGAACCGATGTAACAAGGTTTAATTGCATTAGTGACACAATCTATGTGTACCATCCACAACTCCCATCACAGATTATACTAACTAGAGTTGAAATAGGTAGATATAAGATCATTACTTCAAAAATAAGATCATTACTTCAAAAATAAAAAGTAGAGATAAGATCATAGAAACTAACACGGCAAAGGATTACCCAAAAAGTTGTCCATATTTTCCCTCAACGAGGCATTTTTTTTTACCAAATGGAAATCTTTTTTTTTTAAGGAAAGGAAATTTGTATTTACTACTCCCTCCTTATGAAGTTACTTGAGATACTCTAAAATTAGAGTCGTATTCGAATTGGATACTTTTTCAATTATGATACTCTATGAATCCTTTGTAAATATATATTTTAAAAGTATTAAAATTATTATTATTTTTTTGATATTTCTGATATCAATGGTGATGTACATAGTCTACTTCAAGTTGATCTTAAAATTCTTGAATTAGAAAAAGTATCTCTTCATAAACCAAACTCAAAAACGATTTTTTTATGCAAGATAGTATCTGATGAAGAGGCAATAAAAAATGTTTTTAAATTGTTGGCTATTGCATAAAATTAATATTTATCTTAAATTCTTTTAATGATATTTTTGTTATTTTTTTTATACATGAATTAAAATATAGGATTAAATAAGTCTTTAGTCTCTGTAAAATTTCACAATTTTGTTTTTGGTATTTATAAAAAATTTCGTCAATTTTTAATCCCTTAAATGTTTTCGTTTTTGGTCCACGATTTTAAATCAACTATTATGTATCTTTCGAATTTTTGAATTATTTTTATCAGTAATATTTATAACATGTATAACAACTTTCTTACAAAAGTTTAGAATTTTTTAACAAATGATGAATTAAATATTAATTTTTAAGTTTTTGGTGCTTAAAAATTCATATTTGATTTATCGCTTGTTAAAAAATTATAATTTTTATTTTGAAAAATTTCTCATAATGTCCTAAACACTACTACAAAAAAATAATTCAAAAATTTTAAGAATATACAATAGTTCGTTTAAAATCAGGGACCAAAAGTAAAAACGAAAAATTATAAGGATTAAAAGTTGACAAAATTTTTTCTAAGGACTAAAAAAAAGGGAGATTTTAGAGGGATTAAAAACTTATTTAACCCTAAAATATATTTTGAAAATTAGTAACATTATAGTTACATATTTAAGAAGAATGATCAATATCTCTTTTTTTACAAATATATCAATTTTTCAACTACTAAATTTATTTATATTTTATTCCAAAGTAGTATATATAAACCAAAATTAAGTCCCGATTTGTGATTGAAGCCTTAACATCAAGGTTTTACTAGTCTCCCCAATCTTACCAAAATACTCAATTTTTCATAAGAGCTATTCTTAGTATATTTTTCTCCTTAATATAAAAAGTAAAATATAATTTTCAAATTAATTAATGGTTAATTTTTTTTAAATACCTCTGTTTTATTTATAAAAAAAAAAAACACTTTTTCAGTGTAAGTGGAGACATAAATAAATGATAGCGATATTTTTTAAAAATAAATTAGTATTAAGTATTTTTTTAGATAGTTACGTAAATGTTAATACTGATGGTGCTTTTAGTCAATATACTTTGTATGCTTTGATAATTGCATATTAGTTTGAATTAGTTTCCTATTTATGAAAACTTTCAATTAAAATAATTTATCATTGTTAACAATAATAATCTAATATAAACACAGTGGATGAAGAAGAAAAAAGAATAGCGTTTCATAAACAAATGAACAAAACTTATATTTGTTAGTGGTACAGTTAGTTAGTTTAGTCTTTGTATGTGTTTTTCGTTTATCAATTTAGTCGATAAAGTTATTAATAAAAGAGTTACTTGAAGATGTATTGCAATTTCGATACATTCAGTGACTATCATGACACGTTTAAGAACCAGAATTGATGTTTACTCAAAGAGAATTTATAGCTATCCTCTTTGCTCTTGAGAATGCTGAAAAGTGTCACCTTTGTGCATGTGAATAGAGAAGCCAATGGCTTTGCAGATTCATTAGCAAAAGAAGGTGTTAATATGGAAAATAAATGAGAATTATGTGGAGTAATGATGAAGAATAATGCTGCTAAAATCTGAATCAGAATTAGTGTTTGGTACTCTAAATTAAATTTCTGCTACTGGTTTAGTGTTTGTTCTAGTTTGGCTTATAATTTCCTTTAAAATAAATTTCTTGAGAAACCGAAATGGCGTAATTTTATTGGGCCATATATACGGAGACTAAAAACAACAGTTTTTGAATTTGCAGAAATTGAATCTAAACAAAAAAACTTACAGAGACTCAAACCAAAAAGCGCTATAATTGCTGAGACTAAAGTCATATTTAAAACCTATATTGTATCATCTACAATTAATATATGGAAAAGGCACAGAAAAATCAGAGGAATATCAACAAGAACCAAGCCAGCACATCTGCAAAATATAAACCTTGTAATAAGATCAAATATTATTATCACATTATTATTCTCATATATACTGCAGCATTAAGTTTTTATACAATATAACAGTAAGCTTCATAAGAGATTAGCAAACAAGCTTCACAAACTCATGATTATTCAACTAATTTTTGTTTAGACACTTGACATTTGATCTGAAAAAAAGGTGTATCAGTATCATGTGAAGAATTGCAGAAGAAGCATCGTTAAAGATTCGAGTTATGTATGTGATAATCATGAAGCATTCAAGCTATCCATTAATGAGAATGACACAAATCAAGGCAGATACAAGACGATGAAAAGTGAAGAAGCATAAGTATATTTCAAAAAATGGTAGTACATGATTATCAACAACATTCAGAATCACAAACTTCTTAGGCGATTAAATGTCTCGGAGGAAACTTTCATCATTTCCGAGTTACAAAATGACGATGATAACGAATTCCAAACCGAAATTTCAGGAAGTTTTCCCTGGCTTATCATATCCTCCAACCACATAACAGCTTCATATTGTCTACCTAAGGAACAAAGACCCTCAATGAGCATATTGTAATTGTCAGCACTTGGCCAATACGATTTAATCGACATTTGCTCCAGAAGCTGGCTTGCCTCAAGAAACTTTCTCTCGCAACAAAGCATTTCGAGTAAAATGCTATAAGTTTCTTTGTCAGCCATACAACCAACCTTTTTAGACATCTTGTTCAAGCTCTCGAGAACCGATGTTGAATTTCCAACGTTACACATGTTTTTCAAGAGAATACTATACACTCTAGCATTTGGTAGACAATTGACTTCAACCATGTCCTCTTCAATTACCTTGATTGCTTCATCTAATTTACCAACTTTGTTCAATGCAGCTACCTTTGCCTCGAAAGTTGAATGTTTCGGTTTAAACCCTTTTTTTCTCATTTCAACGATAACGTTATCAGCCTCACCTATCTTACCTTCATTGTATAAATCAATCGCCATGGCATTATAACTAGCAGTACTAGGAACCGAACCCCTGACCAAAGCTTCGTGAATCCAACGTTTAATGTCTTCTACATCTTTACCATTGCCGCACTGACTAAGATCAAGTCGGTTATAACATCGCTTCGGAGCTTTCAGTCCTTTCCTCAAAATTTTACTCAGAATCTCCACAGCTTCTTCAAAATTTCCATCATCACATAAAGCATCCAAAAGAGTTCTATAGATTACAATGTCCTCACCATTACCTTTCAAAGAGATTCTCCAAAACATCGAATACAACAAATGAGTCGCCTCGTTCAACCTCTTATCACGACACAAACCCTTCATCACAGTTAAATAACTATCCCTATTAGGATAACATCCCTGATAATCCATCTCTTGGAAAATCTGCAACGCCAAATCCGATCGATTCTTCCGACACAAAGCATACATAAGCAAATTCAACGCTTGAACGCGAGACTTCACTTCCCAACCATAAGAACTCTCAACAAAAAGACTATGAGCATCTTCAAGTTTGTTCTCATTCACCATAATCTCCAAAAGGGTATTAAAAGATTGTGTCCAATTCACACAGTTAAACCTAGGAATGTTCTTATAAAGACCAATTGCTTCATCTACTAATCCAACTTTAGCATACATCTTAATAACAGAAACAAAAACTGAATCTTTGCACTCACATGAATCATCTTTCATTTGTTCAATTACTTCCTTCATCTCTTTGAGTCTCCCTGATGTTCCAAGGATAGTGATCATGGTGGCATATACAGGACCATTGTGGGAGTATTTAGGGTACTTTGATTTAGCTTCATTGAAAATTTGCAAAGCTTTTAAAGGGTTCTTTTGTGTTCTTATAATTTGTGAGAGGTAAGTTGGAGTCAACACTCTTGGCCACCTTATACTCATTGTGTCAACAACACAAATCCCTCTCTCTCTCTCTCACACACACACACACACACAAATCTCTCTCTCTCTCTCTCTAGCTAAAACTAACAAAACTGATTAAAAGGAAAATGCAGAAATTAACTAAGATTAACAACAATGAAATGAAATTGTGATGAAAATGAATAAAAAGATGATATTGTTTTTAGTGGAAAGAAGAAAAACCTGAATGGGGATGTTTGAATTGGAGCAAGTTTGGATCTTTTTAATTCAATTTGGAAGATTTTGGAAGAATCGATTGGTGGTGAGTGGCGGAGGTAACTGAAGGAGACACTGTTGAGAATGAACTGTCCAAGAACAAGGTTTGGGAATGGCCCGATTGGGCTGATGATTTGGGCCTAAAAGCATAACTGTTATTTGCGCGTCCCCTTTTTGTTCATACACCCCCTTCCTTTTTACATTCTCGGCAGGTTGTTTTTCATTTTATTTTTTTTAATTTTTATGGTTTATTCGGGCTACATGAGTTTTTTACTGGGCTATTTTAGGTCGGACTTAAAAACTTTGACAAAATTTATAGTTTCTCATTCCGCACCCTACATTTTTAAAAGAGTTTAGTTTTACACCGTGTAAAAGTTTTTACGCAGTCGGAAAATTATAAACAATTACATGGATGATTTTTTATGTAGTTACGATAAAAATTAAATATTATTAATGATCTAACGTTTGTGACTGATTGACAATGTAAATTTTTTTTACTAATCGTATATATAAATTAAATTGTTTTTAAAAGTCTCCAAAATCTTTTTTTTTTTCTCTCTTGATTTTACTCTTGGATTAATCAATGAAACGAGATTTGTCTGGATTGAATTCGGTGGTGTAAATATTAAATAGTAAATTTTCAAAAATTTTATACATCTAGATTGATCAATCTAAAAGCATAAAATATATTTTTAAAAGATTTGTTTTATACCTTGGACCAATTTGGAGGTGTAAAACTCCTAAAAAAATTTGAATAAATGTTTACATTTATGAATTGATTAATCTAAATAGGGTTAAAATCACAAAAAAAGAAAAAGATTTTTGATGATGTATGAGATGAGAGGAGAAATCTTAAAGAATTTCAGTTGAAATTTTAAGTCTAAACCTTTCATTTTGTTGGATTTGACATATGTAAACGAGCCTATTTTAATATTATTATCTTGACGATGATACAAAGTGTACGATAAAAAAAAATGTCATACTATTGACAAAGTACAAAGATGAGAGAGATTAACAAAAATAAAGAGAGAAGATAAAGATAACATCAACTATGGTATAAAACAAAAGTCTCATGCTCAGTATTTGTTAAAAAAATATCTATAGCCATATGGTAATGTCTGTATCATTTAAGTATTGTTATCCACATTTTGACTATGATTAATTGACAGTTAACAAAATATCATTGTTTTGAAATTTAAAAAAAAATCACCCAAGATCTCTAAAATTGAATGGTAAAATATTACAAACCAACTTATTTAACTAAATCTAACATTTAAAACATATTAAATGATTAAATATCAAAATAATAAATTCATAAGTCTTCTTTGACAAGGATAGATTCATAAACTTGCAAGTCATATTATTGTATCAGTTAATTATAGTTACATCATTAATGTTAATACACAAATACATGTTAATTTACTCTATATCAAAATTAGAATCTTTGAAAAAAAAGTCTTGTATACATAATATTACTTTGGGGCTGCTTATAATTTAAAACCCTAGAAGATTGGTCCAAGATGGACCAGACCAATTGTAGGCATTAATATACTATTGAAAAATCCATATACATTTTTTTTTATCTTTTAAAAAATTTATAAAGTTATTTCTTATTTTTTTCTCTCGTTTATGTCACTAAATATAATTTTTTGGAAAAATGTGGAGGGTGTATAAGTAAAAGATGGGGTGTTTCTAGCAATTATCATATTCCTATGCTAATTGCATTACTTAGCCCATAAGAAAAGTATCAAGAAAAAAAACATTACAACAAAATCAAAAACCATTGACTCATAATTCATTCTCAGATTTCAGACAACAACACAGAACACACCGAACGATAATCACAAAGAAAGAAACAAAGCACACCGTTTGCATCACACTGATTCACTTTTTTTTTTGCACAAGAAATGGCGTTGCAGTGGATGATACTATCCTATGTGGTTGCTTTTGAAGCTGTTGTAGCAATTCTTGTAACCCTTCCTTCACCAAAGCTTTTGAGGAACCGTTTAACCTCTCTCATTTCACTCGTTCTTCAACCTGCACTTTTCATTGTACCCTTTGCTGGGTTTCAGCTCCTTGGTAATCTTTTCTTGTTTTTCTGTAATGGGTCTCTTTAATTTCGTATTAAAATAGCTCGGTTTGCCTCAAAATGTGAAGTTTTTTACTTTTGGGTTAATGGGTGTGTCTCAAATTGTTCCAATTTGTGAACTTTTGGGGGTTTAGGGTTGATTAACCATCTGGGTATATGGCTGGTAGTGTAAATTTTGAATCTTGTTCAATTTGGGTTGGATTGTGTAATTGACTAATTGTGTTGGTAGCTAGATTCAGAAGTTGATGGATATATATATGCCTCAAAATCTTTCCTTTTTTCATTTTTTGGGTTGGTGGGTGTGCAATAAATTGTTCCAATTTATGAACTTTTTGTGGTTTAGGGATGATTAATCATCTGGGTATGTGGCTGATAATGTAAATTATGAATCCTTTTCAATTTGGGATGGATTGTGTTGGTGGCTAGATTCAGAAGTTGAAAAGTGCTTTGGACTTTGGAGGGTTTTATTGTTTTATTTTTATTTTTATTTTTATTTTCTCTTTGTTGTTGTTGATTTTGTGGTATTAGTTCACTTTCTGAGGTGATCTATAGGGTACTTGTGTGGGATCTATTATTGGTAATCCTGAATTTTGGATTTGTGTGTTGTTTTTTATTTTGCAGATATATATTGGAAGAATGAGCATAGGTTGATGTGTACCTCTGATGTTTGTACTGCTGCGGAGAGAGATCGATATGAGAAAGCTGTGAGTAGTTTTTTCTAATGTCAAAGTAGCTTATTTGAAGAATTCATAGTTTGTGCTTTGTAAATTGATTGTTGTCACTGTACTGCATGTGCTAAATTAACTTTTGATGATGATAGACGATACTAAGTGTTTCTTTGGTGCTGTGGTGCAAAAACTGATTTTGAATGAATTGATTTTGTATAATAGAATTTGACTAAAAGTGAGTTGAGTGCAAAATGATTTATGTTTGGATACATTTATGTAAAAGTGGGATGAATAATAAATTTGAAGCTAAAAATCAATTGTAGAGCCAAAAACTTTAAATTGTAGCTTCAAATTAGAATTAATTCTAGAGGCAAAATCGATTATACTCAGATATATCTAAACATGTCAAAATCAATTATACACCTCTAGAATCAATTTACATCATGTAAAAGGAGACCAAACATACAAGCTTGGATTAATGATTTGAAGTATCTCAGTTTAAAATTTAAGACTACTTTATGATTATCGAATGTAATTAAAACTTTGAAAGCAAATGGTAATAAAGGTTTTGGCAGCATGGTTTACATTCTTTGCAAGTTTCAACTTTGATTCACCATGGATCGAATTGTAAAGGATTTCTTGGACTTCCAGTTGTCATCATTGTTTCAATCCAGACTTTGATGATTCAAATGTTACAAAATTACTAATAGGAAGCCCCAAAATCAATTGTAATTATACTGTTATTATTTTCATTTTACATCCTCCACGTGCCTAATTAATTGGAGAAAAAAACAAAGGAAAAATGTCATGTAATTGCTTGGTTTGGTAGTAACATTTACATAGTAAATAAGATGAATCTAGAATACGTGACTTTGTCAGTATTAAGTTTTGTTTCCGAAATGTTGTTTGTTGTTGATTTCAATTGTATTATGTGAATCTCTACAACTGTGCCATCTCGGTATTTCATATTCATCCCATTGCATGACTCTGCTTAAGCTTCATGCTTCATTGACGATTAATTATTTTGTTCTTTCTTTCTTTCTTTCTCAGATATACAAATCTCAGAGGAATGTGATACTGTGTATTTCAGCATGCATTCTCTATTGGTAAAGTGAATTTCTGTATTTTTTGGAATGGAATGAACCACCGTTGTCAAATAGCGGCTATAGCTGCACTATAGCATAGCATAATTTGAACAAATTGTTATTGTTTAGCTATATACTATTTAGTACAAAGTGTTGTCAAATAGTGGCTACATTAGCGCTATAGCATCGTAGCATTGCGAAATTTGAAGAAACTGCTATTTCCTGCAATCTACGATTGACAACACTGGAATGAATTTAATTTTTGTCCTTATTTTGTAACTAAATAAAAGCATCTGTTTGTCGTGACAGGTGTATATACCGAGTTTGCAAGTTTCAGAAGGATATTCAAAGTATGGAGGAAGTTGAGAAGAGATACAAGTCTAAGTAGTTTCATTTTACAAATCTATGTTGTCACGATGGTTAGTGGAAGAGAACTTTTGAAAGATTTTAGTTGAGTTTTACTTGTATGAACATGTCACTACTATGTATGTACCAAACTTGTGTTCTATGTCTCACTACTATCTATGTTTTAATTTTCTATTTTGTTATTGTTGTTGTTTGACTTGTGTGTAGTTTAATGACTTAACCTATATATAGGTGAAATAATTTTCTTTTTGCTTCAATTTTGCTCTTCATCTTTTTAAGTAAAAAAGAAGATTAAGGCTATGTTTAGATAAATTGCTTTAATTAAGTACTTAGATACAACTTTGTTTTTTTTTTCTTTTTCATATTTGCCCTAATTTCCTTTATTGTGTTGATGAAATAATTTTCTAATTGTTGTGTTATTGATATTGGTTGATTTTATGATTGGTGAAGTTAGGTTGATTTCCTCTATATATATATATATATATATAAATAATGTTTTTGGTTGTTTTCTTATTTATTTTATTCTATAACAATATAGAAAAAATTGATGAAAAATAATAATTATTTTCCTTTGTCATTCATGTTTTTTTGTTATGATGTATTGAGATTTTATTTTGTGTCGATGGATAATAATAATAATAATAATAATAATAATAATAATAATAATAATAATAATAATAATAATAATAATAATAATAATAATAATGTTGATATATTTATTTATATATAGGTAAATATGAATTCACGAGAACAAAATAATGTGATGTTATATCTAATATTAAAGCAAATGTTTTTAGAGATGATTGAACTTTGTTTAACAATTTTTATGATAGTGAGTCATTCTTCAAGGTGGTTTTATGAAAATCATAGCATTAGAAATCGATTAATGGATAGAGAGGGATTAAGGGGAGAATTTTTAGAGAGTTTGATCAATCGAGATGATGTTATGATAGTAAGTCATTCTTCAATTGTGATAGATACATAAATAACAATTTTTTCAAGTATATAAAATTACTTCATAAATTATTTACATTTTTATGATAGTGAGTCATTCTTCAATTGTGATAGACAGAGAAATCACAAATTTTATGATAGTGAGTCATTCTTCAATTTTGATTGTGATAGATAGAGAAATCACAAATTTTATGATAGTGAGTCATTCTTCAATTTTGATGGACAGAGAAATCACAATTTTTTTAAGTATATAAAATTACTTCATAAATTATTTATATTTTTTAGCATTTTTATTTATTTATAAAAAATTATATGAATGTTATTTTGAAAGAAAAAAAATTAAATAGATTATAAGGACAAATTTGTCATTTTATCAAACTATAAATCATATCATCTTGTTATCTATTGTGTATCAAACACTGAATATGATAAACTAATCTTATTAAATTTGTTATCATCTGCACATCAAAAACATGACATGATAACTCTTTATCCTACCCAATGGTACCCATATCCTATCATGTCTCTATCATGCTCCTTATTCTATCATGTGTATATCCTATCCGGTCCATTAAACGGGTCCTAAGTGTTTATGTATAAAGATTTTTCTATAATAAAAATAAAATAAAGACAACTATGATGTGACATAATGATACATGAGAGATGATTCTTCATAGATGATTATTTTTCAATGTTTTTTTTACTAATGTGAATACATATATAAGAGAAATAAAACTATGTTCATATAAAATATAAACTATAAGTGGTTTTTATAAGTTATCATAGAAAACTTATGAAAATAAGTAAAAAATAATTTATGAATATATTATTAGTTGTTTTTATAAGTTTTGACAAATTATTCTACAAGTGTTTATATTAATAGATAAGTTTAAATAAATTAATTATTTATATTAATAAATAAATTTAAATAAATAAATTCAAACAAATCTTATATAATGTCAACCGTAGAAGTAGAAAGCAAAAATGAAATTTAAGATAAATAGATTATCCTTGGCAGTATATATCTTTAATTAAAAACAACCAATAGTTTTTTTAGACTAAATAGCACATGCGGTCCCTTAAATTAATTTCAGTTAATGTTTTAGTCTTTTATTTTATTTTATTTTTTTCGATTTGATCCTTTATTTTAATTTTAAGTGACAATTTGATTTTTTATGTTTTAAAATGTCAACAATGTTATCCTTTTCATTTTACAAAAATTCATCAAAATTTTCAAACAAAACCCATAAAATTAATTATCATCTTCAATATAATGCAAATTTCATCAAATTCATAACTTAAATCTTTAAATAAACTCATATTTTCATTCTTTATTTGATGAATTTGGAGATGAAAATATGAGTTTATTTGAATGTTTGAGTTATGCATTTGATGAAATATTATATTGAAGATGATAATTAATTTTATGGGTTTTGTTTAAAAATTTTGATGAATTTTTGTAAAAAAAAAGGATAACATTGTTGACATTTTAAAACATAAAAGATCAAATTGTCACTTAAAATTAAAATAAAGGACCAAATCGGAAAAAAAAAAAAGATAAATGACTAAAACGTTAACTGAAATTAAGTTAAGGGACCGCGAGTGCTATTTAGCCTTTTTTTATGACATATAAACAACGAATAGTTACTCATAAGACCTACTTCAACTTACAAATGTAGGTGGATACTATGTCTTGGATTTAAAATCAAAATCTCACAATTATATGCGAGTTTCTTTACTATTCCATCTACAAATGAAAAAAGCAATGAATAATTATTAGACTTTGATACAATTTCATCTCTTTATTTGGTTTTATTTATGACTTTGGCATATTATTTTTAAATTATGATTTTAACTTCCTAATTTTAAAATGTCTGCATTTTTCTACTATGCATTTCTGGCCATTTTTTAAATGAGTGACAAGTTAGATGTTTATAATGGGATTAGTTTAAGTTTCACATTGAGTGGCCTAAACACAGTTTATAAATAGATATACCTCTCACTTATAAATCGATTTTGTAAGAATAAGTTAGATTCAATATGAAAATCTAATATGGTATCAGAGTATACTAAATTATATTGTCAACTATTTTTAGTCAGGCACCAATTAAATCCAATAGTACTAAACGTGAGTGTGTATTAGAAAAAATTCAAATCTCATATTAAATAGATATAAGGCCTAAACAGAATTTATAAATAGACGTACTCTTCACTTTATAAATCGGATTTGTAAAAACGAGTTAAATTCAATATAAAAACCTAATAATTCATGTAATAATTGAATTGAGAACGAGTTAAGTGAAAATCTACCTAAATAATAAATAGTTTATTTCATCAAATTTAGCTGTTTGTAATATAAGTTTTTGAATATTTTGGTGACGCTTTGTAATATAAGTTTTTGAATATTTTGGTGACGCTAAAATTTGTTTATAAGTAAAAGTCTAGTTAGATAGTATCACATCATCAAGTGGCCCTTGTGTAAGCATATGACTTAATAAAGTATCAAAATTCAGTCTCAAATAAATAAATCAAAAAAATTTAGATACTTTAAACATTGTGAATGAAAAAAATAAGATATTTTAACACTGTGAATCAGCTGCTTTTCACTTTTCTTTTGTTTTCTTTTTCTTTTTCTCGGTTAAGAGAATAAATTTAGAATCAATTTTTAATTTGAAATCATTCATCTAAATCTTTTTTCTCATTCTTTTTCATCAACATAAGTGAGTTTTACACATATTTATTTAATTTTTTTTTTTCCAGTTTTATCGTTGTAGTGTGACATTGTTTAGATTCTCCATTTGTTGTGATTTTGTTTTGATTTCCTGCCTTGTTATGGTGTTCGTTTGATTTTAGATTGACAGATCAAATTCAATTTAATACAAATTCAATCAATGATTTTGACATCTTCGATTCAAATAACATAAATTTTTTGGACACCTCAATTCTATAATACGTGTAAACTTTTTTAATTCTACCGTTTTATACTGTTAATCTGGATGTTGTAAGATTGTTTACATACTCATATTTTTATTTGTAGTGTTTTAAATTAAATTGTTAATCGATATAATTTATATCAAATATCGTTCAAAATTGAGTTTAAAAGCATGTTTTCTAGAGTACTCTATATTCTAATATATCAAGTTATTATAATCTTCAAATTTTAATAGTAAAAAATTATAGTCAGCAAAACCATCAAATCAAAGGTAACACGTTTAGTCGAAATGTGATACCTCATAGACCGATAAATAAGCTTCTAGATTTGGTTATTACTCTGTTGCTTTTTATAAATGTGAACAAAAATTAATATATTTTATTTATAATAAATATTAAATACATTAAAGTACTAAATTTAAATTCTCTTTCAAATAATTTGTAAATTAATCATCAGTACTATTTTAGTTAATAAAAAAGTTAAATATATTAATTTTTTAAAAAAATAAAATTTAAATGAATTAGATTCCAACGATCTATTAAGATCAGAAAATCACTCAAACTCATAGAACATTAAAAGAGCTATATCACACATTAAAAAGTTTCTTACATCTACATCGATAAAAGAAATTAAACTCCGATTTATGAAAGATATATTAACTTTTTACTAACTTTCTTTTTATCTTAAAAGATATATAAATTCTACAGCAATTCACTCACACAAACTCTGTCAGTTGAATTAAGATTTAAAGATAACTTTTTACCGATTTAACCACCTTTATTAATAAATACATTAATTTTTTTTCAACTAAGAAAATTTCTTATATAAAAATAAAATTACTCCTAATTATTAGAAGTTGAACCAACATAACTGATTAACCGCAAATTGATCCTTTTATAAAATGTGTCGGTGGACTTGACCCTTTTATTATATTAATTAATTTGCCCTTCAAATTGAATGATTTGTAACGTAATGCTTTTCTTTATTCATGAGTAACAATTATTTTCTAAGTCACACCGCATAATTTAAGTTAAAAACAACGAATAGTTTTTTTTTATGACATATAAACAACAAATAGTTATTTATAAGACTTACTTCAACTTATAAATGTTGAAAATTATTAATGAGATATTATGTCTCGGATTTAAATTTAAAATTTTATAATTATGTACAAGTTTTTTATAGATGTATTTCTCACTTTACAAATTGTATTTGTAAGAACGATTTAAACCTAATATAAAAACCTAATAATTCATGTAATATTTGAGTTGAGAAGATACAATTGAGTTAAGTGAAAATCCACCTAAATAATAAATAGTGTATTTCATCAAATTTACTTGTTTGTGATATAAGTCTTTGAATATTTTAATGACATGAAAATTTGTTTATAAGTGGAAGTCTAGTAAGATAGTATCACATCATCAAGTGGCACTCGTGTAAGCATATGACACTATGAACTAAAATTGTAGATTTAAAAATGATAGAACCAAAACCACGAATGAGGTAAAATTAAGGATGACAACATAACTCGCACTCATGGGTATCATTCGAATCCGTTTGATTTGGGCGAAAAAACTCGCTTTGATTGAGTGTGGGTGCAGATTTTTCTCGAAATTAAAATTCAGGGGCGGGAACAGGTTTGAGGTGGTGATATCAACCTCGCACACCCAAATCCGCCCCACAAATAATATTATTGTAATTTTTAAATTTTATATACATATTAAATATACTTAATATTTTTTTAAATATTAAAAATTATAATTTTATCTCTGTAGAAAATATTTTTTAATTTTATTATTGTCTAATAATAATTATTTTATTATATTAATTATAGTAGATATGATTTTTAAATTTATAATTTTATATATATGAATGAGTGCGGGTGTGGGCAGGGAAACCCGAATCCCGTTGCAGGCGGGGATGGGACCATGAATTTCACATCTGCTATGAAACGGGGGTGGGTGCGGGTTTTCCCCGATTAGTCGGGTGCGGAGTGGAGGAGGCAAAATCTGCCCTGTTCTGTTGCCATGCCTAGGTAAAACGTAGCGGTTGTTTCCCATCTATCTTTTGTTTTATTTCTCGTTTCTTCAGTCAAGAGATGTGGTTTATAACTAATTTTTGATCCAAAATAATCCCTCTAATTGTTTTTCTTATTCTCTTTTATCCACATAAGTTTACACATATTTAGTTTTTTTTTTCCACGGTGTTGTCGTCGTAGTGCGATATTGTTTTGGTTTTATATTTTATTGCGGTGTTTGTTTGATTTTAGATTGACAAATCATCCACAATCCTATACAAATTCAATGAATTACTATGATATCTTCAGCTCCAGAGACATAAATATTTCAGACACTTCAATGTTGTAATATTTGTAAGTTTTGTTACATTTGTAGGTATTTTTCTGTTTAATACTACTAATCTGGATGTTGTGAATTTATTCGTAGATTTATTTTTTTTTATTTGTAATAATTCAAGTTATATTATTAATCGATGTAATTTTTACCTATTTGAATAAATAGACGATACTTTTCAATTTTTAAATTTTTAAAAAACTGTAAGGCTAGTGATGAGTTATGAATATCGTTGAAATTCAGTTTAAAAGTATGTTTTGTATGTTTTCTAGAGTAATCTATATTCTAATATATCAAGGTATTATAATCCTCAAATATTAATAGTCAAAAATTATAGTCAGCAAAACCATCAAATCAAAGGTAACACGTTTAGTTGAAATGTGATACCTCATAGACCGAAAAATAAACTTCTAGATATGATTATTACTCACTCTATTCATTTTTACAAGAGAAATTAATATCAATAAACATTAATATGTGTTATTTATAATATTGATTAAATATATTAAAGTATTAAATTTAAATTTTATTCGAGACAACTTATAAATTGATTATTAATATTATTTTAATTAAAGTAAAGATCGATTTTGGTCTCTGAAAAATTTTGAGAGATTTAATTTAATCTTTAAAAAAAATAAAAATATTTTTTAGTATTAAGAAAAATAAATCGGGTCAAATTAGTCTTTATGTGAACCATAATTAGAAAAGTAGATTTTTTTTTGCTGACTTATTCGATGAACTATCAACTTGATTATCACACATGTAATTTCTATAAAAAGAGACAATTTTGACAATGATTAAAAATAGACAATTAAGTTCATCATAGGGAAACGAACAAGCTTAGAATCTGTGTCAGGGACTTAATTAACTATTTTTAATTATTGTTAAGTACCTAATTGTTCTTTTTTATAAAAATTACATGTGGAATAATTAAGTTAATGAGTTATCGGACAAGTCAACAGCAAAAAAAACTCAATTTTTTAACTCTGGATCACATAAAGACTAATTTGACCCGGTTTATTTTTCTTATGGACTAAAAAGTGTTTTTTTATTTTTCTCAAGAACTAAATTGAATCTCTCAAAATTTCTCAGGGACTAAAATGAGTCATTACTCTTATAGTTAATAAAAAGACCAAATACATTAATTTTTTAAAATAAAATTTAAATGAGTTGGATTTCAACGATTCATTAGAATCAGAACAGATCTCAAGTTCATAGAACGTTAAAAGAATTACTTATAAATCACCTATCAAATAGATCTTTACATCAACATAAACAGTGGAAACTAAACTCCTAAATTTATGAGAAATAAATTAACCTTTTACCAATATAACCAACATTTATCGATAAATATATCGATTTTTATTTAACTAAATTTTTCTTATAAAAAAAACAGTACTACTATTATGTTATCAAATGTGTCGGTGGACTTGACCCTTTATTATATTAATTAATTTGGCCTTCAAATTGATTGATTTGTAATGTAATGCTTTTCTTTATTAACGAGTAACAATTATTTTCTAAGTCACAACGCGTGGGCAAAACTAACATATAATAATTAAGCAACACGCTCATTCAATTGTCCAAATTTGTTTCATAGTTAATTTTTAATTTTTTTTAAAAGTTATATTTTATTTTAGAAAACCACCATAGAGTATTTGAAATTTCATTAATTTTAATTACATAGTAACTCTACATGCTTCAAACTTTTACATCTCAATGAATTAATTTTCGCTTAGATGCTTAGGTCACATCTTAAAATTTCGATAATCTTTAATTAACAGTGTATTATGTGGAGTCAAACAATGGTCCTCTTCAACAAATTCAGTGTTGCTTATTTAATTGAGTCACGTATATCCATTTTATAAAATTAATTTGATTATTCTAGTTTAAATTTTATGAATTTCTATTGGGTTGAGACGTTATTTTTGTGCTAAGGATTTTTCTAGAATAACTTCTTGTGAACAACATTTTTTTTCCACTGCTTATTTTGCAGTGTGAATACAAACAAATTCAATGTCTGCGCCACAAAATTTCCATCTTATGTCACTTGTAATTGTTTATCACATGATTCACATTCTTAATATTTGCATAAATAACGGCTATGTGAAATGGAAAAAGTGATTTGAAATTGAGTAATACAATTCTCACTTGTTTTTTTAATAAAATTTTCAATATTTTAATTTTGGATAAAAAATAATACAATTTTTAATCTTTTAAAATTATTATTCATGCAGTTTTAATTTTCTTGTTAAGTCAATATATATTTTTGAATGGTTTTTAGGTATGTTTACAATATTAGAAATAGTTATTTCACAAAAATGAGTTTAAAATTTTAATGTCTAGGTTCATATTTCTGTTGCTTTTATCTTGAGTTTTTTATATTTAAAAAATTTATATTTAATTAATTTTAAGTTAAAAAATTCTAAATTTTTGTAGAGTAAGTTTTTATAATATTTTAAACATGATTGTGAAAATCATTTAAAAATTTAAAAATTTAAAAGTTAAAAGACAATTAAATATATATCTTTTTAATAAAAACTAAAACTGTTTGCTGAATAATTTTATAAAAACAAAAAATTGTATTACTTTTTACAAGGTTGAACTTTTATAGAATAAAAACATATCTAACTTTATTCTTAAAACTCGGGTATTGTTGATATTTAATTGCTTTGTTAAAAATGTCACATATTACAATATGTTTGGTCTTAGTATATAATGTATTTATGATAGTTGGGTAAGGGTGATTTTAAAAATAAAATTAGAAACACAAATGGAAATGTTCAATGAGATTGGATGAAAGATATAATCAAAATTTTATATATTTTGAAATTTGAAAAATGAATGAACACAATTTTATGGAATTTGAAATTCAAATAAAAATGTAACTTGTAAAAATGTAATCCAATGATTTAGTATAAGAAAGTGACATAGTTTGAATGAAATATTTCAAACTCAATTTTAAGGAATACGTTTCCAATCAATTAAAAATGTCAAGATTTTTTTTTATACTTTTACAATTTTATTAAAACCGTAATTTTAATAATATCGATTGCAACTGCAATTTTAGAATTCACCTTTGAATGTCTTATATTTATGTCAAGGAACCAACATCAATAAGTGCTTGCTTGTTTTAAGAGCTACATGAGAATTTCATATATTCTCCACAACTTTATTTTTCTCTTTTAGCTTAATGTTGCTTGTGCATTGAAGCTTTGGCACAATGGTTAAAGTTGTTGTTGTATGACTAGAAAGGCACCATTCTTACTATTGGACCCCACCATAGTAGAAGCTTACCCCTCCTTTTTTCCAAGTTTAAAAAAATGACACTTCTAGAATTTTTAATAGAATGAATTAACTTGCATTTTGACACATTAAAAGTGTCACCTTAAAACATTTGTGATGATTGGATTTTTTTTAGATTTATGTAATAACAAAATTACCAACTACAACTATTAAATCAAAATCAAATGATTTACGTTTCAACTTTATATTTTAAATCTGATTTATCAAAGTCGCAATATAACTAATTTAATTTTAATTCGTTAATTGTGTAATTGTATCAAATACGTGGTTTTCTAATTATAGGTGTTATAGGTATTGTGATATGAAAAGTTTATAAAAGTGCCTGACCATGTAAATTGCCTTTTAGATTATATTTTATAATTCCAATTAAAATATAAAAGCTTTCATGCCAAACATGCCAAGTCCACATTGGAATAACCCCTTAATTGCCTAAGAAAGTGATAAAGTATTTTGGTATATCAAGCTAGGAAGAAGGACCAATATTTATAAGCTATCTTATCTTTTTGGATCATACAATTTCAATTCAAATACGAAAGCATTCATGCCAAACATGTCCAATTGTTTCAACACTTCAATCATGTATTTCTTCTAATTTTGTGAACCATATAAACCCCCCACCCACTAAGGATTTCAAACTTAAATTGGAATGATAGAACACAAAACCAACATAAAAAATTTGTTTATCCAAATTTGGATAATTATTCTTCTCAATTCCTTCATCATGAGGAAACAATTTATACTTTATGCCATGACATTCCCACTAATAAGAAATGGACCAAAGTTATATAGTGGGCCTCATATAATATTTCACTTAATAATAAATAGTTTATTGAAAAGTGTCAAAGCAAAATATGTAATTAAAGTTCTTCTAATTGGTATTTCCACATGATGATACTACTTGAAAATTTTATATTTATTTTTCTCATCTTGATAATTAAATAAATGAAATAAATCAACATTTAGATTATTGTTAACTTGCAGTAAACTCAAACATTCTGTAAAATTATAATGCACAATTTTTTCTTAGATACCAAAATGTCATGTAACTCTTATTGTGATATACAAAAAAAAAAAATACAATTCTATATGTTCCCTATCTATTCATGACACAAATTACATTGATCCATTTGTTAGGCCAAAAAAGTTTTATACATAACACAATACTAATTAATCATCTAGATATTAAAAAAAAAAATAACAAGAAACTTTAATATGATCTCTTAAGATTCTTGAAATCTGAATCAATGCATTCCAAATCATCTCTATAAGGATTCATCAATTTGAGAAGTTCAGTTGCTTTTTCTTTGGTCTCATCACTACAACCAACTTGCAATACCAATAAGAGCTTTTGAAAAGCACCAACTTGAAGTGCTTCTATCAAAGCTTTTCCTTCATAATCTTTTTCTCCAAATTTGCATAGTTTCCAAATAGAAGAAACAGAATATTCTGTAGTCAAAGGTGAAACTCTCAAAATTTTCTTAACCAACAAAGGAATTGTTAAGTCATTTTCATAAGCTTTTTCTCTTCCTTTCTCAATGTTGCATAGTGAATCCAAAATAACCAAACCCTTTTCACAAATGTTTTTTTCTGAATCAATAAGAATATTCAAAATTGAAGAAACCAAACCCAATTCAACAAATAAAAATTTCATTTTTTCATTGCAAGAATCACTTTTTGATGAAACTAAGTACCAAATTACCCTCAATGAAGCTTTTGTAATTGTTGGACTAATTCTCTTGTTAATAAACTCAACCAAAAGCTCATTAACACCTTCAATCTCCAAAAGTGCTTCCACATGATTAACATCACCAAATGAAAGAAGCTCTTTCAATGCAACAATTGATTTTTCTTTCCCTTTAAGATCTTGATGCTTTAAAAACCAAATCATGCAATGTAAAGAAGCTTTAGATCCTAAACTTTTTTGAGCTTCTAATTCAAGTGGAAACATCCAATTAAGTGCTGACAAAATCACTTCAAGAACAACAACATTTTTCTCAATAGAATCATTAGCAAAAGCTTCAAAAGCTAAAGCCAATGCACTTGTTGCTCCATTCTCAACTATACATCTTTTGTTCCTCTCACTCTCACCACCCCATTTTTCAATTTTTTTAACCAATTCAAGACAACCATATTGATCCAAATTTTTTGAAGACTCCTTAACCCGAAAAAGAAGCTCGAAAACATGGATAGGACTAATCGGTGTTCTCGGCGTTGGAATCCTCTCAACACCATTTTTTCTATTTTCAACACACCAATCTTGAATCATTATCCTAAGAGAATGATTTGGAATCATGTCAAAATTTCTCACAACTTGATTTGTGACAGGACAAGTATAGTTTCCTTCATTGAACCATCTTTCAACACTTTCTCTATCATAGGTGATTCCTGTTGACAATGTAACTGGATCTTTCATCAAATCAAGAGTAATTGGACACCTAAACTGATTTGGAATCACAATTTCCATGTTGGGTTTTCCACTTTTCTTGTTCTTCCTTCTTCTTCCCCAACCTAACACCATTTCAAAAGATTTTCAAAGACAAAAACAACCTTAACAATGAAACCAAAGATGATGTTTTTTTGTTTGGTTTGGTTTTTTTGTTGATAAAGTTTGAAACTTTGGTATAAAATATTGATGGGTTTTCAATTGGGTATGTTCATGTAATTTTATAGACAATAAAACACACAAAAGAAATTAAAGAAGCTTATGTGGTTTTTGATTTTTTTTTTTTGTTGATCAAGTTTGAAACTTTGGAAGAAAATATTGATGGGTTTTCAATTGGGTATGTTCATGATATATATAGAAACAAAAAGCACAAAAGAAACCAAAGAAGCTATGTTGTTTTTGGTGGTTTTTTTTTTTTGAACAAGTTTGAAACTTTGGTGGAAAATATTGATGGGTTTTCAAGTTGGTATGTTAATGTATATATAGTATATAGTTTATATGTATAAATAAATATTAATATATTATGTTATGTCTTTTCTGTATATGTATAGATAATTGACTATAGGGTCAGGGTCATTGCTTTCATACAAAGAGAGTTTTCATTTTTCAACTTGAAAGGAAATATTCTAATGAGAAATGTTCAAATTGAAGAGAGAGAAAGAGGTTTTTGATTTAATTTTGTATAGTAGAGGAGTTATGATTTGAATATTGACCATTGAAGATTTTTGAGGAAAATTGAACACCTCTAATAGTCAAAGGGTGGAATGGGTAAAACATTTAAAAGGGTCTAAGCTAATTAGCATCAACGTTTGGGATTTGTGTATATATAAGTAACATCCAATCCAACACATCTCTACCGTTGAATTGAATTAAGGTTGGATTAAGATTGGGGTAATTTGTATTTATTTATTTTTCCTCTAGATAGAATGGTTGGTTTCGAAATCGAATCCGAGATATGATATTCAACTTAACAATATCGACATTTATCAGTTGAGCTGGACCTTACGGATTGTATTTGTATTTTATTTGTTTTTTCTAGTGAACTTAAAATATAAATTATCTAATTTTTATTGTCTTGTGAGTGAATTGTTAATTTAGTCTCTAAAATTGCATAGTATTGTAATTTTAACTTCTGAAATTACGGATATTTTAAAATAATATTTAAAATTGAATATTTTTAATTAAATTTATATTTTTTAGAGTTAAATATATTTTTAAATTTTGTTTTTGATTTCTTTAAAAAATGTCTTCAACTATTAATTTCTATAATATTTTTCGTCAATAACTTTAATTCTTATTGTTTAGTAAACAATTAATGTATATTATTTAAATTTTTTAATGATTTTTACAAGCATATTTTATTTTTATAATTAAGGACAATTTTATTAAAAAAAAAAAAAAGAAGAAGAAAAAATCTACACCAAGCCAAAAGCCAGTGTTGTATGTAGTCAAGAGCTCACACCAAAGTATACAAGACACCTAGAAACATTGTCATCTTTTTCATAAAAATTTAGATTTTTCTAACGAATAATGAAAATATAAATCTTTAAATGTTAAAATCTCAAGAAACCAATATAACAGAAATAGAATCTAGAAAACAAATTTTAAGTTAATATTTTGCAGAGATTTTTATCATAAATATATATCTATAACATTTAATGGCATTTCGACGAAGTCTACGAAAAAGTGCAATATGGAGTTCAGTAATAGAAATGGTTCAAAGAAGATTTTCCCTTTGGAAAGGAAAACATCTTTCCATTGGAGGGAGGGTGACCCTCATATTTTCCTTGCTTGTCAATTCTCCCAAAAGGTGTGGAAAGAAATATATAAATGGTTGAGTATGGTTCATTACACTTTCACAACATTGTTTTCATTAACAAAGAAAACTTCGAAGTTTCATCACTATCCTAACCTCTTAAAGTTATTTGAATAAAAATTAAGATATTTTTATCTAACATATCTTAAAGAGAATACATTAATATAATATATTTGTTGACACGTCATATTTTTTGATATGTCATGTAACACTAATTTTGCCACATCATTCAATAGTATTATGACATTTTATAATTCATTCATTTTTTATTTTTCATTGTACTAATTTTTTTGTTTATATCTCTATAATTAAAAAACCAACAATAAAAAATATAACTCTTATTACAAATTTGATTTAATTTGTCATTTACTTTTTTAATTCATTGTATATAAATACATCACAGTATTTTAATTACATTTTAATAATTAAAATGTAGCAACCATAAATTATCACAAAATATATAAAAAAACATCATCATCACATATTAAAAATCAATTATTAAACTTATGTCCAAACAATCCAATGAAGTTTAAATAAAAATATTGTAACACTCTCATTTAAATTAACAAGCCTTTGCAAAACAAAAAAACAGCCAAATATTTTTAAAATAAAAATATTAAATTATACATTAAATATTTTCAAAGCAATATACAATTTGTGTTCATTTTTCTCTTATTAGTGCGTGGATACATATTTTATTCCTCTAATACAAAAGAAAGTATTTAATCAAAATCAAAGCATGATTTTAATTAACGACAAAAATAATCAAAATCATGTAGTGATGCCTTATCATTCTCAATATTATTTCGTGTTTTGTTGTAAAAAATAGTACTTTGAGTTTGTTCATTATATACACTCTCCAAAAAGGATAATTAAATTAAAATATTTTTGAAAAAAACATGTGACATAACACCTCTAATTAAAAATTAGTTATCGGAAGTTTAAGTGGAATTGAGACATGAAATATAAAATATAAGAAATAGTAGTTCATTTAATTAGTAAAAAATAAATAAAGAAATAATAGTACTCAAGATAAAAAGTAAAACAAAAATAAAAATAATGGTCATATAAAAACCAATGCTTACAAATATATCTCAAATCAATGCTTGCAAAATATGTATTCTATTTTTTATAGGAAGAAAATATTCTATAATGATTGAATGTTTAAAACAAGACAAAATGTATACAATCACTCATCTTTTTTTAATAATATTTTTAGAGTGAAAATCACTCATATTTTATTTTTATTTTTTTAATTGTGTATACAAGCAATAACTCATATTTTTTAATCATATATCTTAGAGTGAAAATCACTCATTTTATTACAAAATTTTCAATTGTTTCTTTTACATTTATTCTTTTGTTAATCAACCAATATTTTTATAAACTAAGAAACTTATAAATATTGAATTTTTTTTATGATCAGATTGATACATTTATATACCATAAATATCACTTTCAAACTTTTAAAAAAATTTACATTGAAAGAAAATTTTACAAATTAGACTCGCGCAGCGCGCAAGTTATATTCTAGTTTTAACTAAGTTAAGAGCTAATTACAGTGAAACTTTAAAATTAATACATAAACAACTATATTTATCTCTTCAACAGTTAACTGATGTACTCTGCGTGTCCTTTATTAGAACGTAGTTTATTTTCGTTCTTTGAATTATTTTTTTTTCATGTAATAAAAAAAAAAAAATTTAACACCCCAAGTTTGAAATTGTTCCAGGCATTGTCTTTTTTTGCTTTAGAAGTATTGGACTCGGTGACACACGCTTTCCACTATTGAATAAAAACAAACAAAACAAACACGTACATATTATATTACACGCCAACACCTTTTTTTGTGTTGTTTATTAGCCTCAACATATACAAATTAGCCTCAATAATTAATGGAATCAAATATAATCATGTCTCTGTTTGAATTCAAAATTTTGTCATTGTATTTGTGAATTTTAAGTTGTGTTTACCACTCTGTCTATAAGAAAAGAAAAAACGAATCTGATACAAGTATAAATTCATTGAAATTTCTAATATTAAAAATTTAAGACACCAACACTCATATATAAATTTTATTTATACATTAAGAATAAAATAGTCTACAAAAGGTTAGGTAATTTCACATATGCAACCACGTATATATTATAATTAAGTAATATATGAGATCTAAACTAAGAAAGAAAATTAATATATATACATTTAACGTTAAATTGACGAATTTGTTTTTTTATTTCAAAAAACCAAAAAAATATATTGGGATTAAAACAAGACTTGTCTAAACAATAACAAAAAAGTTAAAGAAAAATTCACCAAACCCAAAAATCATATAAGGGAACACATCGTATAACATGATAAAATATCTAAAGAGGGATACAAAGAAAATGTTGTTAACACCAAAGAGCAAAGTCATAATGAAAACCTTTTTCTTTATGCTTCAATCAATACCACAAAAGTACTTTAATACTCTCCACTATACTACCAACGTTTAATTCTTGATGATGAAAAATTACAGTGTTCCTCGTCTTTCAAATTGGCCAAATACTTGCAAGTCAAATAAGATTAAAAAATTTGGTGATCCTTTTTCTGCCAAATCCTAATCCTCCAAACTGAATCGCAAGATCGAGAATACCATTTGAGAGTGTGCTATAAATGTTCCACCACTTCATAATTGCCTCTCATATCAACCCAAAATGAGAATACTAAAAAAAAGAGAGATGAATTATATTTTCTTCAAACCCACATCCATTCCCGCATAAACGAGATGACAACTCCAAAGAGTTTTTTTTTTATCAAATTGTCCTTCGTAGCTAGTCGATTATGCAGTAATCGTCAAGCAAATAAAGACACCTTTAAAGGGACTAAATTGTTCCAAGCAACCTTGTGCATATGCGCCCCAACTCCTTCAAAATTCCATATCATAATATGATTGGCCTCTTTCACGATATAAGCATTCCTTTGACCAGAAAGTCAAAGTCAAGAGTCCTCAACAACCTGCTGCAAAACAACATTAGCCAGCCAAAACACACTCCCACACTAACTCTTCCTCCCACTAAAATAAGCCTATTCTCCAACCCTACCTTGTACTTCCCGTTTCCCATCTCATTTTAAACATAGCAGCAACTGTAACAAATTTGTCATTAACTAACCCAAAAAGCCTACTAAGTCTATCACACAACAAACCTCCAGGAATTCAATGATCAATCCAAAACTACGCAAGTTCACCATTACCCACCTTTTTGACTAAATTATCTGAAAACCAATTCTATTGCACACCACAACTCCCTATCCAACCCCTAAATATCCTTCCACCAATTAGACTCCACACGCCCACTCCTAACCCTCTAACGCTCCACCTCACCATATTTACAAGATAATACCTTAAACCATGTCTCATTTATCCACATTCAATTTCCACCGCCACTTTCTCAATAAAGCCAAGTTAAAAAGTTTTAAATTTCGCACCCCCAGACCCTTTCTCACGAGCCCTACACAATAAATCCCACTTGTCTTAGTTCAGGTGCAACATCTATTTTGGTTAATAGTAGTCCTACTGATGAATTTGTTTTGAAGCGATGTCTGAGGCAAGGGGCTCATTTGTCCCCTTTCTTATTTTTATTGGCGACTGAAGGTCTTAGTATTATGTTACACTCTTCAGTGGCGAGTAATAAGTTTTTTGGCTACAAAGTGGGAAAGCACTCAAATATGCATGTTTCTCATCTATAATTTGCAGACGATACTCTTATTATGGGAGAAAAAAATTGGGCTAACATTAGGGCAATCTAAGCAAATTTTCTTCTGGTCTAAAAGTGAACTTCTGCAAAAGTCTCTTAGTGGGGGTGAATATTAATGAATCATGACTGACTAAAGTTGCTCGTTTGTTGAATTGTAAGAAGGGCTTTTTGCCTTTCAAGTATCTTGAGTTATCGATTAGAGGTAATTCCAAACGTCTCATTATTTGGAAACCAATTATAGAGAATGTTAGAGGAAGGTTGATAGGGTGGAGATCTCGCAGTCTTTCGATGGGGGGCTGCCTTGTTCTTATAAAAGTTGTCTTATTTGCCCTTCCGATTTACTTTCTTTGTTTAATTACAATAATATTCTAAATATGCTAATCTTTCTTTTTCATTGAAAAGTTAAAAATAATGCAATCAAATTTAATATTTTTAGCTTCATATTGATCACCATGATTGAATGCTATGGAAGATGAAGATGTGAAAATATTATTTAAGGAGTGTCCAAATTGTGTCATAGCAAAGAAAAAAACAATTTTTTGGGACACTTGTTTGAGTAATTCAATATGTTTTGTACAACTGTCGGACACACATGTGTTTGATACCAAAATACGCTTAATCTTAGACGTGTCCGTGTTTCATAGTTTTCTTTACTCTTAATTGTTTGGACTTATTGCATTACTTCCTAGACCTACATAAGTCCTAGTCCTTACAATGATTGTGACATTTTCTTTCCCTAATATTTGAAAAAGTATAATATAAAACATAATGCAAATCAATTAAATATGAAGGTGAAATACCAGTTAAATACCAAAGTTTTTGTCTTAGTTTCTGTCTTCGATGTTGGTTTAATTACTTTCCTAGATGTAGGTGTTGATGAAGGTGCATTAGCAAGTTCAATTGTTGCTTGGGTTGGATCAGTTATAGTTGTAGGTTTAGATTCACATGATTTGTTATTGCATTTGGATAAGGCTTAGAAACATAAAGTGTGTTGTTGCAAATTTCTTGCATTTTGCAAGGATTAAAACGATTATTTTATTATGAATAGATTAAAATTAAATTTCTTGCATTTTGCAGGGACTAAAATTATTTTTATTTTATTTTATAGTAGTTAAAACCAGATTTCTTACATTTCAATGAATATTTGACATTTCAAATTTCTTTTATTCGATGTCTTTTTAGACATTTTTTTCTTAAGATTTTTTAATTTCTGAGTGTATTAAACAAGTTCTAACTTGAGGGAATATTAGATATCTTAATTGATTAGGTAGTTACACTAACTAATTAGTTATTTTACACTAATTAATTATTTATCTAATTAATTATATAAATCTATATAATTCATGATGTAATTCATTCTTTTGATTATCAATATTATTCAATTTATTATTTTTGATTTATCTTGCAATAGCATGTGAAACATGAAAAATTGACTACATAATAAAATTGAACGTATTATTCAATATCTTAATTTCGTGTCGAGTTAATGTGGGAGCTAGGAATTTAGTGGACATACCTTCGATGTTGGGCTTTCATAATCTATTGATATTAATTTACTGTTTAATTTGAATACATGATTTAATAAATCATGTCAGATATCATGTGGAAATTATTCTGTTATTATGTCTTTGATGTGACACTTGGCGAATAATTTAACATTCTAGATGTTCAATGTTTTTGTTTTTTTAAGTAAAATATGATGGATATTTTTTTTTAGTTAAAATTTAAACTCTAATTTTTTTAAATAATTTGTTTTTAACTAAAATTTATTAAATAGTTTAATTTAATTAATCATTTATTTTTGAGATTAAACAAAAATACTTTTAAATATATAATACTATTTCTAATTTTTTTTTTATAAGAGACAATTAAACTTAATTTATTCAATAAAAATTAATAGATTTAATTTATATAATAGACCAAATATATAACTTGTTGACTTACCTATAATCTAATTATGTTTTATAAAAATAATCGAAAGAAATACTATTTAAAGATAACAAATGAAGTAGGGGGAAATATGAGACTGGGGACATATATTGATTTGGCATATGAAATCATTAGTTTGGCTTTTACATAATTTATAATCGTTAAAAAATATATTGCACCGATTAAGATTTAATTAAACTTTATCAAATAATTTTAAAATAACTTTTTTGACATTATTTTAAAATATTTTAATTGTATATTTCTTTTTTAACACACTTATTAAAATTCCATTATATTAAATGTAATATCATTCAATAAAATACTACTCTACTCGTATTTTATAGTAGAAAGTTCTCCTTAATTGAATTCACATATTCTTTTTTTTTTTTCCTATAAAATTAGCCTTCTATTATTCTATGTGGTGTGTGCTAGATTGGATAATCACGCTATCAACCGTTGGGGAAAGAAAAGCACACCGTGTTAGGACTTGTTTGGTCTCTGTTTTACCAAATCCAGCTCCATATTTGACATCTTCAAACCATGCAATGAAATTGCAAAACATAGCCTATTTAATTAATAATAAGCCACCGGTAACTATTCTGCTTTTTCATGACTAAAAGCCTTTGACTTCTCATATGTGTTCAAATATGTGTCTAAATTTTTGTGGAAGTATATTCAATGAGTATTTGAAGAGATCAATTTTCTTTTTTTAGACTTTTGAGAAGTGGTGGCAATTTTATATATTATATACAAATGTAAAGTCTTGAGTTCGAATCTGAGATATAATGTCTAAGTTAATTATATCGATATTTGTCGATTAAATTAGAATTTAAAATATATTTTTTATTAATATTATCAATTTATCTTAAAAAGATAAAAAAAAGTCAAAATTTAATATTTTAAGAACATTTACGCATATTCAACCAAAAAAATAACATTCGTATATAAAATATACACATTAAAATCATTACTAGTACTTTTTAGGAACTGAAAAAACTAAAAGTAATGCTTATAAAAAATAATGGAGGAAGTTTTATATAGAAAATAATCAATACATAAGCGATAAATAATTATATCATTGATTATCATAAGCAAAAACTATATATTACAAAAATTATTCCATTACATATAAAAAGCATTGAATATACTTCGATATCTATAAATTATAATTATTCTCTGCATATTTTCATTATATGATTTTTTTTCATTTTCAACATATCAAAAATATATCTCTCCAATGTATATGAACAAACAATCATTTAACAATTTATCTTTTACGTAATTTCACGTTTAATTCTTCATAAATTTAATTGTTGACTTTTTTTTTTCAATTGTTGTAGTTATCACATGATAATCAGAGATCCATGTTTCGTTGATTAAAAATAAAAAAAGAGAGAGATTCATATTTTGTATCAATAATCAGAAAGAAAAAAAAATTATGGATATTTATTGAAAATTAAAGATTAATAATTAGATATCAACTATTAATCACATGCTAAAAAAGACTCAAGCAACTTATCACTCAAACCAAACTAATTTGATGAAGACTTTGACTTCCTTTCATGTGCAACAACATGAAGAATGTGTAATTAATAAAATCCTTGTTATGATTCTTGGTGACATGAACGAGATATTGTGACCACAGCTAAGCAAATTTGGAGAATTTGAATCCCTCCTCACCTAACAAATAATAATGACTTCTATTTTAATTTTATAAACGTTGAATGTCTTATGATGCTGTATACAGTCGAGGATACATGTTATATATAGTTAATTATTTACCAACTTTGTATCACATGTTGTAGATACTTGAGGCAACTATGTTATATATTGTCAATAATTTGTCTACCAAGGTTGGAACTAGGGAAATATGTATGTAGTGCTTGAGGTGTCAAGTTGTAACTAAGAATTTGACATAAAATTCAAATTCTTTCAAAGGTGATTGTAAAATTATCTCGTATTTTTTGTTGTTAAAAAAAGAGTATTCAACCTCTAAAAAACAAAGCTAAAAGCTCTTAAGAAAGACAACCAAACTCCTATAAAAAATAAAGAATTACATCAATTTAAAATAATAATTAATATCCTTTAATTTTATTATTTATCTCTTCATCAATTTAAAATGAAAAAAAAATGTACAGCACAAGTTTAAATTTGAAGAAAATGGATAAATTTTCAAGTTTGATTATTCAAAAATTAAAAGTGACATCATGTCTTTTTTTTTATTAATTTTGATAATTTCTTTTAAAAAATGATTTTTATTAATTGAATCTCTCAAATATTTAACATAAAAAAGATGTCTTCATACTCATGCAAATCACATATCTATAAAAGGCTTGAGACTAATAAACAAATTTTTGAAGAAGCTTATTCCATAAGAGACTAATTTTAATACACCGCGTAAAACTTTTTACACTACAAATTTTCATTTATATAATTTTTAAAGTAGAAAGAATTAAAATCAAATGTTTTGTGTGATCTAACAATTATAATTAACTGACGATACAAAATATTTTTACATTGTCCGTGTATATCAATCATTAAATCCTATTTCATAAAGTGATTGTATCCAAAGAGATATTAACTTATCTGAAAATAATATTGCAATCAAGAAAAACAAATTGAGTCCCTAAAAATGGTAACATACTATCAATTTGATTCATGACTGATTATTACAATCATTTTGGTCTCTATAAAATGACAGCCACATGAAGCTACATACTAGGATTTCAATATAGCATTCATCGCAGACTAAAAAAATGTATAATAATTAGAGATATTTTGGTAAAAAAAGAAAACTGATAATACAAATCAAAATGTGGAATCTTATAAAAAGAGACGCAACAAATTTCTCAGATGGACCCTATACTTTGAGACAGAAGTAGTATTTTGTCTCATAAATAATAATGGCAGGTTAATGCAAAAACAAATTTTTTTTTTAACAATTTAAGCTGCTCACTTATCAATATAAGCTGTACAGACAACAAATCACCTCTGAATTTACAACCTCTCAACCAAATTAGATTATTTATCACAGGAAAAAAAATCATTACGAACCTGATCAGGAAGATCCTATGAAAACAAAACAATATACTCCACATAGGTCAGCCAAATGACCCTTCAGTCCTTCATATATCCAATGCTCCAACAAATTCTTAAGGGCGGCGAGACACCTTGCTCGTCTCATTTAGTATCCTGTCTTTAGTCAAATGTTGGGGAATTCATTCCTGTCTGATGAAAGCAGAACTCATCTCTGTACTGTAAAATGACTCTTCTGGATTGATTTCATATAGTTCATCCTTCTCATCCTCCCATTTGATGATTTCCCTAATGTATTTGAATGCCTCATCAACTGATACACGATCCCGACCTCGAGTTTGCCCCACAAACAGCTTCTGGCCAGTTAAGGAATAATAAAGTTCCTTGAATCTCACAGCTATATAGTAATATGCTTGGTGTGCTAATGCATGACTGTTGTGATGGGGCCTCACAGGACAGAAGTCCGAAAACCAGTCACAAGTTGACAGAGGAGCTTTGTTTATCTTATCTTCGAAGGCGTCATACTTATTTAGCAGAAGCACAAAAGGGGTATCTTTAAAACAAGGATGCTTCACAAGACTCTCGAAAAGATCTCGGCTTGCTAGCAATTTGTTCTGAAGATTACCGGTACTAGTAGGCCACATCTGGTCGTAGTCACTCAGGGCAACACAGAAAATGACTACCCTCACATCTTCAAACATTTCCAACCATTTGCAGCCATCACGTAGTCCCTTCGAATTTATGCGAATCAGTTGATATCTGAGACAAGGACAATGTTATGGAGTTGAGAACATTTTCAGAAACTTTTCCAAAACAAGACAAAAGGAAATGGAAGAGAATGATTTACTTGGTTTGGGGAGGTGGGCAATTTAAGTTTTCACTGTAAATCTCAGACATAGGACTCCTATCATCAAATGAAAATTCCATGAAGGCAAGACCATTGCTATGTGTGACTCCTTCAGCATATAATATATCCTTGTCAGAAGGTTCATACTCATTGCTTGATATTTCTATTGCCTGCGTATGATCACGTATATTTAGAATCGCAATAACAGAACACATAATGGAAACCAATATATTTACAGAACATCCTTAAAATTATTGCTACAGACAAATAACAGATCAAAACAATAAAGGAAAGACAAGTATTTGAAATAAGTTGGAGAAATCCAATCCTATTCAAACTATGAAGTAGGAACATTTTATAGCAGAAAAAGCACAAGACAAACATATATTTGTTATATTAAATGAGACAAATCGATAGACCAAACAGTAGGGAATGAGTTATATAGCTTAAGATCACAATTTTCAAATTTAGAGTAATTCAGATATTTTTTTGAAGATTATGTTCTCAATCTTCAATCCATAGAGGAGTTACCAAACTAGTAGTGGATATTTCATTTTATATTATTTTTATATTGTACGAGACAAATTTTAGATAGACCAAACAGAAGGGAACGTCTTATATTGCTTAAGATCACGATTTTCATATTTACAGAGTATTTCAGATAATTTTTTTGAAGATTATGTTCTCAATCTTCAATCCATGGAGAAGTTACCAAACTAGTAGTGAATATCTATCCAATTGTAGGTTTTCCAAGATGGTAATATTATGATATAATCTATATCCACAGTCCGGTTATGATAGGAACCTGAAAATTAAAGAAAGGATTAAAGCTTCATGGGAAACTAACTAGGTCACTAATTTCATACACAATAAAAGATAATATTATGAAACTTGAAACTTCCCTAATTAGTTAAATGAGCTGCCACTTAAATTAATATAGTAAATGTTTAAATGAATGCTACCAAACAATAAACCCAAATTACAGGTGATTGAAATTGAACAAGCCACCGCACAATCAATATTTATGTCCAGAAGAAGTTTGTTCATTTCTTCTAAAGAGCTAACATAGATTCGACCTATCAATCCATTTAAGCTCATTCCTTTTAAATGATAATAAATGGCCACTTTTCAAGTCCTTAATTTTTAAGGAAAAATAGCATTTCCTCACCAATAACATTCATAGATTCAAGCTCATTCTCGACATATGCCTTGTTTAACTACTCAGATTTCTATATGTAGCCAGAGTGCACTGCAACTCTTGCATATATTTAAATATTTAAGCTATTCCCAATGCATCAAAATTAACGGGTAAAATACTAGCTCCAGCAAGCACTGAAGCCTACTGCATTGAATTAACTCCAATATGAAAAGGCAAAACGTTGTTTTAGTAGTAATATTCATAAGATTAATAGCTCATATTCACAAGTGCAAGGAAATATACAAGACAAAACCACGCCAAATACTTCTCAAGAAGACAAAATAGTAAAAGTGAGATGGTAGGAACATACCCGATCTAAGAAATATTTAGCAACATCGGGAAGATTATGCAATTCCTCTCTTCTCTTATATGTTTCCTGAACAGCAGGATCTCTCCATATCTCATCCACCATAGGAGCATACTCACGTGTAGCAGCAGGGAAGAAAGCCTCTAAATCCCCCGTAGCCATAATATCCAGCAACCAGTCAGAAAAATGCTTGAACCTTTGATTGATCGAGTAAATGCTAATTTTGTTTTCATCAGCTGCTGTTTCTGCTAAATATATTGCACAATGAATTAAATTTACTCGCGGAACTCAAACTTTACTAAAGACATTTAGAACTCCTACTAAGACAGCAATGTCAGCAATAACCATTAAAAAGGACATCATCCCAACAGTTATTCTGGATTGTCTTTATTATAACAAATACAAAAGAAGTGCACTGAAGTTAAATTTAATGTAGTTTAACATCTTATAACAAATAGTGAATTTATTGTATGTTAGAACAAAATTGCAGACATGTAGTACATCACTGCACAATCACAGAAGTTTGTTATCCAAAAATGGCTGCTTCTACGGAACAATTGATTTGAGAGTTCTTCATAAAACGTTCCAATTAGACAATAATTTGAGACGACGAGCATGAAAAAATATCAACAGACAAATTGAGACAGAGAATAAGAAATATACAGGGCAAATGCATAAAATATGTGTACTAAAGTTTTGATTTAAATCATCTATAACAAATAATGACCCAAGAAACATACAGAACAAATGTGGACAGTTTCAGAATTTGTCAATTCTCTCACAAGAAAACCAATGCTTAGTAACTTGAGATTTGAGACTAAAAACATATGCAATCAAATAGAGCCATCAACTTAAAGAGAAGTAGTGAGCCATCAAAAAAATAGCAGTGAGCCAGTGAAACTTCAACTAAAAGAGAAACGGCACCATCACAGAGAATGAAGAAAGTAAAGAAAAGTGAAGTCATACCAAGTCCAGTTTCTTCACCCTCTAGCGAAGTAGAATCTTTCTCTTCCAGAGCTTCCTCTTCAAACTGCTCTCTTCCTTCAAGCAGAATGCTAAGATACTTGTACATACTGCTCTGAATCATAAGTTTGATGTTTTGCAACTCTTCTGCAGAAAACTTGTTCCCATATAAAAACTTGGCCTGTTCCAAGGATATGGATGGTAAAATAAACACCATGAGAATAATCGATACCAACCATAGGATAAATACCAAGTATATAGATTTGGTTGTTTTTGAACAAAAATATCTTGCAAGATGTTAAAGGGAAATTAGCATAAGAAAGCATGTAAACTCAATTCATGCAGTTTTCAAATAAAAGAAATTCCTGACACATGTACTGAAGAACCCACAATTTTAGAACAATAAATCTGTATATTATTGATGGTAAATATTGAGCACAAAGGCTCTACAAGTGGAAAAGATAAACCAGAGTCAAAGACTCCTCTACCAGAGAGAAACTCTCCTAACAAACTTCTCAATGATCCCCACTCTCCTCCTCCCCCCTCTACCTCTAATAACCTATCCCCCTAACAGAGTTCTATCATGTACACAGTCAACAACCATACAAAATAGGCACAACAAAAAAAAAGTACCTAAACAGAAAGAAAATAAAAACAGGCGCCGGTGGGGGGCATCTGCATCATCCATAAGTTGAAAGCAAAGCACACACATTATGCATAGAACTTTTGATATATGCATAAGCATATGTAAGCATAAGCAAATACATAATTATACAACATATACTTATGCAAGTGTAAGTTACATGTATAACTTAAACTTTGTTAAAAGCATTTATTACTCGCATGACACAATCTATATAAACAACAACAACCAAGCCTTACCCCACTACGTAATCTATATAAACATATCTTTTTTTTTTTCTTGAATGGCAAATGTTAGCTGTTATTTTGTTAGAAGGGATGGGGGAGATTTGAACTCATGACCTCCTTATCACTCCAATCCAGTGTTGTCAATCGCAGATTGCAGAAAACAGCGATTCATTCAAATTTCTGCTACGCATCAGTGCTATTGACCCACTATAGCCACTTTTTGACAACACTTTGTACTAAATAGCGTATCTTGGAACAATAGCAATTTGTTCAAATTCTGTGTGCTTTCCACTGTTCCAACCCCTATGTTCTTCCCCCAAACAACCAAGTTACCTTATCAACCAATATATTGATGCTATTAAAAAGGACAAAAAACTAATCTTTACTGATAGAATCCTAATCCTAATCAAATAAGGATACAATCGTGATATATAAGGAGATTTTGAAACCAATCCAAAAGTAGCGTTAGGTATGCGAACAAAATGGGCCACAACAACTTGTTTTATTCTGTTGTATTTAATTCCACCCTTTAAGGTCGAATCAATATGTAACACTCTTTCAACCTTTTTCTTTTGTTATGCTTTTAATATAGACCAAACATCTGTCACATTCTAGCCTATCTACCAAATCATACCTAATAAATAACCTAAGTTACCATGAATTATTCTAAAATACAAACAAGATTCTATACATATTGTCCATATATCCTAACAATATCTAAAATCATTGGAAAGTAGTCTATTGTATTACTTGAACTATAATCAGTAGCAGTCCACCAGCATCCACTACTCTATGAACTAAGCAAAAAATCTATGACTCTTCATTAAGCCCTTTATTCGACAGAAAAAGGAAAGCTGGAGTTATTGATGCAAACCAACCACATTAAATGCATGAATACAAGCAACAATGAGAAAGGGAGGGTAAGATGAAGGAGCAAAAGACATGCCTGTTTAAAGAGAGTAGCTGTTCCAGATCCTTCCATGCCAAACAACAAAAGTTTCTGAACTCTACCATGCTCCAAATACTCAGGCACTGACCTTGTTGAATAGTTAGTTAGATTATCTTTGACCCCAGGATGATTAGTAGATGGTACAGGCAAAGAGAATAATGAACAGATGAAACGAGTGGACGCCTGCCTACCATAAACCAAACCAATATTGTATAAAAAATAAAAACCAAATCAAGACATGTGCTTTCAAGCTCAAAATACACAACAGATATATACTACTATTATCAGATAAGAGAGAACCTTTCCCCATATGTTCCCCTTAATATTATTTTGGCCTTCTTCCTCATAAGATCCATCATCATAAACCCAGAAATGGGTATCTCGTGGGCATTGAACGTTTGCTAGCTGAAAAGATAAACAGACAAGTTACACATCATTCGATGATGACAAGAGCAATGAGTTACAAACAGGTAAACAAGATGCAATTTGCAGACTTCCAATGCAGCTACATACAAAAGATCGAAACTGAAACATCTGAGCTTAATGGCGTATAATCAAATTGAAATCATATATACAGGATTGAGGAAAACAATATTCAATATTTCCTTCACTAAACAATGTCAAACTGCATTTGAAGGTTCTTGCTATCTTTCTTTCAAGACAAGCTTCACAAGATCTTACATTGCTTTTGGCAAGCAATGTTCTTCAAAAGCTATAAAAATGTGCAGAAGAGGAAACAGGCATTAAAGAAATAATAGACAGAAAAAGGAAAGTTTACCAAGTCAAAGTAGACATTTTAGATGCAAATTGTACAAAAAAGATAACAAAGAAAAATCACTATCATAAAAAATTAAAAACCATGAATGAGTTCATTTGACACCAGACCTAAGAGATACCTAAGCTATATTTCTGATAGATACATGATCATTCACAAGTACAATTGTAATCAAAGTACCACACAATCTTAAAGGGAACTGTTGCTGGAAAAAAATTCATGGTTTTCACTTGTCAACAAATTTATAAACATAATTTTTTGCTGAGAATAGTTACCCTGCACATATAGTAACTCATTAACTGCCTTTTGCTTAAACATTGGTAGTCTTTGACAAGAATTTAATTACAAAAAATCCTGTCCAAAACCTAAATTCTTAGCAACAGAAAATGGCCACAATAAAATAATATATAGTGGGCAAAAATCCTTCCCGGGTCTTAAGTAAGATAAAGGACCCGAAGTGGATTTTCGCTTATATAGTATGACAAAGGTCTATATTCATTTGTGTTTCTCAGACAACTGATTGCCTACAAAATTGCAAAACTCTATGATGAATACACCATAGGTTATTCACACATAAATCACATGTGGAAGCCCAGGCATAGAAAACACTCAGACAACAACATTCAAGAAGTCAGTATCTAGCTTTCTAGTACACCTATATTAATCTACACGTTTTAACATTCCACTCTAAATTGAATCCAAACAAAAACACAAGTAGAAACAAGATTTTACCTTCAACATTCTAAGCTCAATCTTTGTTATTTCACGGCCATTCATGTAGACTCTAGTATTCCCATTGCTTGCTTCCGGTTGAAGCTTGCCTCCAATATTAAGCTTTGAAGTTATTATCTTATCAGGCTTCTCTCCCTCCTGAAAAATCCACAACTTCCAAATTAAGCAAACAAACGAAAACAATCCCAAAATAGCAATTTCCATAAACATTCAATAACATTTCTAAACACTAAAATTAGCGAATTTAATGTTTTTTTTTCTTTTCAGTTTTCACATTTTCACCTTGCCCCAGAGTCCAGAATCCTTATCATACCAATACCTCCCAGGCTTCAACTTCTGAGGAGGAATAGGACAACCCAAAATCTCAGCCAACTCTTCCTGTCTCAACTGTCTGCCATTAACAACGAGCTGCTCCGGCCGAAGCTGATTTGCGGCACACTCTTTTTCAGCTTTCATAATCTGATTAATCTCCAAAGGACTACAAACTTTACTCAACATTCTTGAACTCTTCCCTAAACTAGCTCTTTTACTCTCATCTATTGGTTGTCCAATACAACTCACACATTTTCTTCCTTCAGGCATTGAACCCATAGCTTTCAAAACACAGTTACAACAATACCTTGCATCACAAACTAAACAAGCTTCTTTCTCTTTCAACCTATTCTTATTTCCACACCTAATACAAACACCTCGTTTCACCTGTGCGAAGAATCTCGGCACAGGGGAAACAGGTGAACCAACCGGCTCGGTCGCAACCGACCGCGGTGATAGATAACTATCGCCGCCGTCGGTATCGGAATCCCTAGGTGTGTTAAAAGTGACTATCGTCGGTCGCTTGTTTTCAGTGGCCGGAGACAGAACCGGAGCGGAATTTTGAACCGGTGGCGAAGAAACGGAGCTACCGTCATCCACGACGGCTACTTCACCGGAAAAATCAGCTTGCGAATCGAACTGAGATTGAGTCCGTGAAACGGAAGATGACCTTTGACTCTCGACCGGACTTCGTTGTTCGCGGCTGAAACCGCCGTTACGAACTCCATTGAACCGAGAGAAACGTGGATAAACCGGCATGGCGACGGGAATCGAAGAATTGGAGTGATCGGAGACTATTGAAGCAGTGCGAATCGGAGCGGAGGTAGAGCCGATTTCAAGCGGATCGACTCTAGGAACGTCGTAGGGAACCGGCGGACCTTCGTATTCGACGGCGATGGAGTAGTCGAGGTGATCTTCATCGGGTAACGGTGCTCCGGCGGGAAGCATGCGGCGGAGGATGTGCTCCCAGGTTTTGTCTTCTTCGGTTGATTCTGAAGCCATATGAAGGAGTTTAGGGATGAAGAGAAAGTGTTGGAGAAAGTGCGAGAAAAAGTGTGAGAAAATTGAAGGAATGAATGGAAAGGGTTGGTTTTCAGTGAGAAAAGGGGAAAGAGTTTGCAACAGTGTTGAGTTGTCAGCTGCTACGGTTAGCAGAAAGGAAGAGGGTAAACGGAATATTTTAACAGATTACTTTTTCCGTTACGTTTGACGTTGTCCTTTTTTTTTTTCATTGCAATTTCTATAAATAAATAAAAATGGTATTTTAAAATTAAAAATATAAGCAAAATGTCTTTTAAATTATATATATCAAATTTTTTTAAAAAAATTATATGTTCCATTTCGAATAAAATATTTATTTATGAAGATACTAGTATTTATTATATATAATGTCTTTTTTTTTCTTGATAAAAAATAGAATTTATACAATTTTATATAATTATTTAAAAATAACCAAATTTATAATAAGGAATAAAATTTTAAATAACATAGTTGAAATAAAAAGTAAAATTAAAATGAAATGATTGTATTAAAACATCATATTGTTTTATATAGAAATATTTTTTTAAAAAAAAATTAGTTATTTAATTGAACAAAGAAGAAAAAACCTATAAATAAAACTGTTTAAATGAAGAGTAAAATTGTAAGGCAGAATATGTATTTATTTTTTTGTGACAAAAAAAGTATATATTTTATTTTGACAAAAATATACTTACAGTAGTTCATTTATAATAATATCTTAACCACATATTGTAATATCAATGAAAATATAGAAACTACTCAATGATTTAACCATATATTGTGATATCAATGAAAAATATGGAAATTAGTCTAAGTGAAATGAATTTTTGTTTCTGTTGACACAATGTTCATGAACTGGTCAATCCTATTGTGGAAGTTTCTAGAATCCCTTCTAATTCTTCTTCTCTTAAATTTTTTTTTTTGGGTCAACTCTGAAACCTTATAAATAAACTCTTAAACACATAAGAAACAAAAACCGGAAAGCCATAAGAAACTCTGGAGAAAGAGTGATTTTGTCTCATCATAATGTTACACATGGGCCCCAACACAAATGTGTACCTCAATTTTATTAGATAAATTAAAAATTTAGGTGATAATAATTTTATTCTGTCTGATGTAATATAAATGAAATTTTAAGATAGACATTATTACAAATTTTAAACAAATTATACAGCAAATTTTTTTTAGGAACGTCAAATTTTTTGAAGTTATAGCCAATTGTTTAAGAACTTTAAAAATCATTACAATTTTTTTAAAACAATAATTATTATTTGCTCTTGCCTAAATAATAAATTGCTACTTGAAATGTACTCAAATAAATTATATGCTAATTAAGTTAATTTAAGCATAAAAATTAAGCTTAATTGTAGTTTCAGTCTCTCTATTATTACCAATTTACAGAAATAGTCCCCTTATTTTAAAAGTTGACAATTTTAGTTCATCCCTCATATTTTTGAACTAAAAAAATGTAGAATTGACATATTTTTAATGACGTGACATACAATTCTATGATATAAAACTATCTAAATGCATTAATTATTCATGTCATTAATTAAATTAAAAATATGAAAAAAAATCGACGTTAAAAGTTAAGTTTTTACTACGTTTTATTCAAATTTCATGGGTATTAATCATATCATATGTCACGTTATTTAAAACATCTCATGTCATCATTTTTTAGTTAAAAAATTATAAGGCGGACCAAAACTGACTTTTAAAATAAGGGGACCAATTTTGTGAATCAGTAAAAATAGAGAGACTAAAATTACAATTAAGCCTAAAAATTAGCTGATTTAAAATTACTATTTTTATTATATTTAATGTTATTATTCTTGAATTATTCTTTTGATTAATTTATATTTGTAAGATTTAATTTTTCATTGAACAAATTTATACGAATTATAAATTCTATACTAAGATTATTTAGTTCAAACAAAATATTTTTCATGTGGCAGCCTTTCAACTATTTTGCTCTCACAATAATTTTATAATAAACGTTATCTCACAAAATCAATTACAATAAATTTCACAACAAATTTTCAACGATCCTCTTCTCTCAACAATTTAACATTAAATACTTATTAATTAAATCAAATATAAGACCAATTTCCATCAGTTTTTTACGACAATTTCCATGAGTTTTTCATTGTCATTATTTTCTTTCATTCACTATTGTACTGTTTCATTATTTAATATAAGCACCTATTAAAACTTTTCATATTTAAAATAGGATACATAAAAATAATATCAATCAATAATAAATAATAATTATAGCAGTAAAATTATTTTGTGTTAAATGTAATTAATACTATTTTTTCTATAATTGTTCAACAAAAAGTAAATAATAAATGACAACGAAAAAAAAAATGAATCACTGTATCTGAAAAAAATAATTAATACAACAATCAAAGAAATACAATCAAAGAATAAGTACAATATATTTTTGTTATTTTGATATACTGTCAATAATCAGTACTACTTTAATTGAGTAAATAAAAGTACAACTCTAATTAATTTATACTACAAAATAAAAATACACATTTTTAAAACATAATTTTTTTTCTATATAACACATAGAGGCCAAGAAATTTACTTGCTTATTTGTTGTATAAATTTGTATAATTTTGCTCGAAATATACCCACCATAATTTGAATGGCTCTAGACTCAACTCTATTTTTTTTCTCCAATCAAAGAAAATTAGAATGTGTTTATTCAAATTGTATGACTTTAAATCTTTGATATATTAAAGACATATTGTCAATGTGTCAAGCTTTCATTTTCAGTAGAGAAAGTCTATATTGATTCCAAGGAAAAAGTATTTTACACCTTTTTCTTTTTTTTTTTTTTTTTTTTTTTTGTTTATTTTCAGTGGTCATTAAACATTGATAACAGTTTTTTCACACAACAAATTTTCTAGAGTGAACATATTAACACATAAATGACAATAATTCGACACCTATAAGGGATTAGTGATTTTAATAAAAATCAACTCCTTCACTCTATAAAAGGTGTTTTGGTTGAGGCTAATGATTCAACACCCGTAGGAGACTAATGAGTTGTATTCTATAAATATGACTACAAGAGTTCTTTATGGAGATAATATTGTACGCATATTCAATTAAGACAATGACACATTAAATAAGATAGAACAAGACATATTTCAGCAAAATATGTAATCTTTCATAATTTTCTAACAAGTTGCTATACACTTATACGAACATCAACAAAGTTATTTGTGAGACAATATTCAATACATCGTTACAAATTAATCATCAAGTAAAGTTTTCTAACAGCTACAACTAATAATTGATCTCCATCACTTCAAAGATCATTATTAATAAGGATGACACCAATTATCATTTTACAACTATCTTATACAAAATTCAAAATATGTCTTTTAAAATTACAATATTAAACTCTTACCACTAAACTAACTCGCACACTTTGAGATTACAATGTCAAACTCTTAACACTAAACTAACACTTACACCTTGAGATTACACATTCTCCTTATTTAAAGTTATGCCATATAAGGTTATGTTTGCTACATCAAAAACATAATTGAAAATTCTGATTAGTGAGTCAGTTGACATTCATCCTTCAATACTATCATCTATGAAAGCTACAACAATAAGAAAGCAGCTATGAACTTCACTGTACAGACAAATAAAAAAATAATAAAGTTATAAAAAAAATATATTGATAGTTCCATGCTACCAATAATAGAAAATCGAATGCATTATAAATGTATCATATCATTCAATGCTCTACCTTAATCCTCTACAATGCAAAAAACTCAAATGGTAAAATCAAGATGCTAAGTGTAATAGCCTTTTTCATCAAAGTTAATTTATTTATATGGAGGTATTCTACAAATGTAAATGTAAATATGATATAAAGTGTTCTTTAAACATAAAAAAATCCCTTTGATAACCTAAAATAACGAATACTAATTAAAATTTGAAATTGTTAAGAGACAAAATCAATTAGGGTTTGTCAAAATCAAATTCATAATTAACTCTGAAAACATTAAATCACAATTAAGGATAGTCTAAATGTAATTTGATAATAAAAGTTGAAATTAGACCTCAAAACGATCGAAATCACAACAACTCTTTGGCAGTACAGTAGTACGAGTAGAATAGATTATATTTAAGTAAGATCGTGACCAATTCTCTCTACGTTTGTTATATAAACATTTTAGTTTTATGCAACGCTAACGAAGTGGGACTAAATTTTTTTGTTGTGATGTAGTAATACTCGGCTACTTGTTATCGTTTGGATATTAATAAAAATGCTTATGACATTTGAAGCCATGTGAGTTAACGCAAAAATCATTTTTAACAAAGTTGATTTGAGTTTACGCAAAATCCTTCGATGTTCAATAAATTTTGGTAGTTTCTTTTTCTACTCCAATGTCTTTTGGATTGGCCAATTTATAAATATATTTTAAGAGGATTTTGAGAACGTAGGAGGTTGAAAAAAAAGTCATCATAAATTTATTGATTCCTAAATTAGAACAAAGAAAATCTGAATAAACACTTTGAAAAGCCCTTATATTATTTATTTATTTTGATTAAAAAAATCCTTTATTATTATGCTTAAATCCGTTGGCACAGTAACATAAATGTTAGCATTAATATACTTATTTTAATTGAATCCAACTTAACTAAATTTTTCGATTAACAAATCATTTGTCTTTGTCTTACTAGTGGTCCGTTAATTCAGTAATATATCGAGTTGATAAAGTTTTATAAAACTAAAATAAAATAATTATTGGGATTATTCCTAATTAAATATTTGAATTTAGACAAACAAAAAAACATCTTTCACTAAGATGTCTTGCCCCCACGATTTTCATCTTTTTACCAGATCACAAGATCCGATAGTGAAAAGGAGATTAATGAATTTATCAGAACTTTAATTTGATAGTGTGTTTTTTTTACATATTTTGAGTAAACAATGGAGAAGTGTATGAGCAACCACCTACTATTAATTTAGTTTGTTGTAGGTGGTATCATTCGGAAGGATGTGTTTTTATGTGATTCTCAGTTAGTGTCATTGTAGCGCATGACCCATAAGGATGTCACTGCAATTTTATAGGAAGGTTCACTGCATCGACAACTATGGCAACGAGCGAAATAAAGATGGCAAATTAAATAATTTCATTTCTTAGATACACTTTTAAACCTAAACAAATATTTTATAGGAAGGTTCACTATAATTTTCCTAATGACAATATCTGATAAGTCGTCTTGGATGATATAAGTCCCCTCCAAATGAGTCATACAATTTCTGAATTCCTAATACAACTTGAATACCCAAAATATCAGACACCGACTGCTTCATCTCATAAGCAACAATTTTACTAAAAAAGATTTCATACTTTTGAAAATTAATCGCTACCATATAAAATACCCCTCCCCCTTTTAAAAAAAAATGCTACCATATACATAAGGAACATATTTAATATCTTAGCCTAATCAATATTATGTTTTGTTGAAAACTATATATTTTTTAAAAGTTTGTTTTAAATTTATGAATCCGACATATCAATAAAAATATTAATAGACTAATAATTTAAATTGCATTTGCTTTCTTACCAATTTACTATTATATTGAATTTATATACTATACATCCCTAAAAAATATTGTTATTGCACTAAAAATTATGCATAATCTTTCTTCAAAACTTAGACATGATTATCACAATTTTATAAATTCATAGAATCTTTCTTCAAAATATTGTTAATTTTAAATATCAAGTTTGATTTTTATTAATCTTAGTACATAAAAATGAAATATTACATCAAATTAAATATGAATGAGGAAATTATAAAATATATTATTATGTTATATTATTTTGAGTAAATTAATGAGATCAACTATATTTTTTTAAAGGATGTGGAAGTAGTTTTTAATTGATTATATATAGGATCGGAAGAAATATACTATATTTGAAGTTGGATGATATAAGTTGAAATATCATTCAAAATATGTTTTACAAAGAAACTATTATCACTCGATGATAAATGGTTCAATAGGTCTAAAATAGAGATCAATTATTCATATAATATTATGACTCAACATGCATTAAAATTTTGAAAAATATATAACTATAATTTAATACCGGCACTTTTAGCAAATTTATTAATAAAATTATACGTCAGAAAATTATTATTAAAATTAATTTTTTTAATATTCATGATCTTTGTTAAAGTGTCTTAAAACAAGTCACCAATGAAGTAATAGAGATAAAAGGAATGTGATAAAAATAATCTCATACTATATATGTATTTTATAAAAAAACTATATTTCATTGATGTGGCATATAAGGAATCACTAACACTACAGCTGTCAAATGAGTTGGTTCAGCCTAATCGGCTCTGATTCAAAGGATTCGTACACATGAATAGATCAGCTCAGTTCGACCTATTTGATTATGGGGTTGTTTATATCAAGACTGGCGCACCCATTATTGACTATGTGGGCCGTTGACTCGACTCATTTTTTCTCGATATTTTTTTTTAATTAATAAAAATAAAAACACAAAAGCATTATCATTCACTTGCCACACTAGAGACAATAAAATAAAATAATAATACATATCACCACCATTACAAAGACTCTTGTCACGTTTGATCTTCAAAGCAAGAGGGTAGAATCGAAATCGATATTGGTCGGCATATGACAGTCATGAATGGAGTTGAATCGACGAAGGTGCTGGACTGAAGGTTCTAGTCTTGGTCGGCAGCAGAAGCACCACAACAATACTAAGTTGTTCTTGACTTTTAGCAGAATATTTTGTTGTTGATGTTTTTAGTAAATTAGGTTTTATTTTCTTTCTTAATTATGGCCAATCTATTACTTTTGTATTTCAAAACCAACTCAAAAAGACCATTTTCAAGAGTCAATCAAAAAATAGCAAAAAAATCATCCCAAATTTACTCATAATATTTTCTTTATAAAAAATTATAATTTTTTTGTAGTAGGTCAGTCCGTAGTCCGCTAGGTCGGCCAAGTCCAACTTCATTTTTAATGTAGATTAAATGATCCAAGCCAAACAGATTCGTTTATTTTGTAGTTTTCTTTATTGAGATCCGACTTGTACTAATATGTGAGTCTATTGGTTCGATCTATTTCGACAGCTCTAACAAACACATAAATGAAATATATTAATTATGAATATATATACATGTTTTTAAATATTTATTTTATAAAAAAAAAATTAAAATTTTAATAGCAAATATTAACCGCGTTGCATTGCACGAGTCATTTATATAGTAAGGTAGAATGACAAAGAAACTTTGTGAAGAGATGTGTACGTGACTAATAATGGGAAAGTTGGCCAAGAAATCTCTAATACTTTTCCTCAATTTTTCATCAAATAGACAATCAATTTAATCTCTAAACTAATATTTTTTTCACCAATTTAATCTTTAAATTATTAAAATCAACTAAAAGGTTCTTAAATTATTTTTCCGACCCTCAATTTAGTCGTGCTGTTAATTATATTTATTAAATGACTATTAGTAATTCTTAAACTATGAAAATACTTTAAAATAGTCCATAAACCGTCATAAAAAACGACAATTTAGTCTCTTAAGGTTCACTATTTTTTTATTAAACACCATATCTCTCATTCCTAACTCATCTTAGAGACAAATAATATTTGTATTCACTCCATACATTTATTATAAATTGTCATATTAGATATACGATAGTTACATAATGATTTTAACGTTTATATTTCACTTAAATTTATAACTTTTGGTTCATTAGTGTTTGTAACTTTTGATTTATAATGATTAAATACTTAATATGAATTTTATATCTTGATCTCAAACAAAGTAACAATAATAAGAAAAGTAGTTAAAAACAAAACAAAGAAAAAAAAAGTATACCAATAAACTAGAAAAATATAATAAAACAGAAGAAAACAGAAAAACCAATAAACAAATCAGAGGAAAATCAAAATTCATTTAACTAGTATTTATCAAAAATCCAAAATTTCGATAAACCATAATTCGTCGTTCAGTAAACATAAATAGAAAAAACAAGAAAAATCAGTAAAAATAAACCAGAATCTATAAACTCATTATATTAAATTATAATTTATCACAAAACAGACTCAAAAACTATAATCCATACAAAGTTCATCAAAAAACTAGAACATCGGGACTTCATTAAACCTTGAGGTGTTTGATAACAAAAAATTTGAATCTTAAGAGACTAAATTATTGTTTTTATGATAGATTAAAGACTATTTTGAAATATTTTCATAATTTAGAGACTATTAACGTTCACTTAACAGATACAATTAACGAAGAGACTAGCTTAATGGATGAAAAATAATTTATGAATGTTGAATTTAATATTTTATGGACTAAATTAGTGAGAAAGTGTTAGTTTAAGGACTAAATCAATGTTTTATTCATTTTCCATAAGTTCCTTTATGTTTTATTCTTTTTATTTTGGATTTTTTATTTTTATTTTTAAGTGTTATTAAATTATGTAATTAGAGATGGTAAAAAAAAGTTTAATAATTCACTTCAACACAAATTTTCATATGGGACTAAAAGTAGGAAAATTACAAATTACAATGGTATCATTAAAAAAAAATTACAGAGACAAACTATATTTCATCTATATTACAAAGACCAAAAATACAATAAACTCTTTATTCTAAGATATCTATCATCATAGTTAATTTTTCAGACACAACACTCACACGTGAACACATATAATAACAAGACAATCGTAATCTCTTGTTTCTTTGATTTTTTTTTTTTAAGATTTAGAAACAACTCGAGTAAAATCATTATTCTTGTTCCAAAATTCTTGCACGTGCGAATATCGTGCAGCATTCACACTTGAAATTTGATCCAAAGGAGTATGAAGACCTTGTAGAGTCTCATCCTCAAACATTGCATCTCCAAAACCAACAATACTCATATCACGAAATTGAATTACTTGTTGTTCCACTTGAATATTGTAGCTGAATCAACAAGCTACTAGAAGCCATTGACAATACTCACATGATTTATCCACAGTATTGGATTCACATAATTGTATCCACAAGCTGTTGGAACATCCTGATTGTTGAATAAACCAATGGAAAGAATTGATTAACAAAGTAAAAGAATTTTGTTTTCCAAGAGAAAGTAATAAAATTTTTGGTTTTTGAAATTGTATTTTTAGTTACTATAAAATTTATTTATATAGGAATTAGTCTTTGCAATATATAAAATATTTGATTTTAGACTCTTCTAATAAAAATTAAAATAAATATTTATAAGAACTAAAACCCAAAAATATATATTTGAAATAACTAAAAACAAAATATGAAGGACTAAAAGTAAAAGATATATTTATAGAGACAAAAAGAAGTTTATAAAGACTAAAACCAAAACTTGATATATTTTCAAAGACTAAAAACATAATTTAACCTAGTTTTAATAAAAAAAATATGTTTGAAAAAATAATAATAAATACATCTAATAATTTCAAATAATACTTATATTTTTATTTTTTGCTCTTAGAAGATATGATAAATTTCACGATAATTAACTCACACAACTGTGAGGTCCTGGGTTCGAACCCGAGACAATACGTCCAACCTAACAATATCGACATTTGTCAGTTGAGCTAAAGACTTCAACCATACAATATCAACATTTGTTGTCAGTTGAACTAAGACTTCAACCTAACAATATCGACATTTGTCAGTTGAGTTAAGACTTCTAGACAATAGTACTTATATTTAAAGATAACTTTTTTGTTAAATGGTGATTATATAATTAGGGACATAGGTAGTAGTACTAATCCACAAAATTAAAATAGACTCAAGTAGTAATTTAACATTGCTAGTAGACAAATTTTGATATGAACTGCCATGGAAACGTTCGACTCCCGCTATATAGCCGCCCCTCTCTCTCTTTTTATAGCCTCGTGGACGGACTAAAGAAGGGAAGTTATAGAACGGGGCAGTGAAGAGAAGTAGACAGCCCAATATTTAAAAAATATCTAAATTTTTATTAATCACATACCTCGTCGTGTCTTAGACATAAACATTAATAGTCACCACTTTGTTCAATATAATACTTTAACTAAAAGTTGATTTTGACTTGTCCATGAGTGTTTTTTAACGGAATTCTATTTAAAAAAAGTGCAACATTGCACGTTTTAAAACTTAAAGAAAATATGTGAAAGAAAAAGTTAAAAGACTTTATAAAAAAAAATGTTAAAAGACTTTGTGGTACAACCAAAAATCACTAGACTTTTGTGGTAGGCAACACAATAACCGCTCCTTAAAGAAAAATGTTCAAGGAGAGCGCTACCAAAATACAACAAAACACATAAAACAACAAAACCTCAAATCAAATTCAAAACTAAATTATAATATATCAATTACAGAAAAACTTTCCCAAAAAAATAATAGAAAAATAATTTTAAAAATATACATGGCCAATAGATTGAGTTTACGTGTTTAAAATATCAAATCCACAATCCAAACTATACAACTTTGAGATTAAACATTTAATTCCAGTAGGACCAAAATTTGAATGAATTTAGTTAAAATACAAGTTAGATGGATTTGAATGATGAAATTCACAATATTATTACACTCAAATACTAGCAAAACCTTGAAATTAAACTCCAAATCAATAAGATATCCTTGCAACTAAACTCCAACTAAATATGGTCTACTTACTAAAAATTTTAATCCAGGCTAGATATTGGCCCGTTTATTATAGATTTTTAAAAAAATAATTTTATCTTTATATTTCTAAAAAAGTTTTTTATGATAATTTATTTAAAATAGCTTCTCAATTTAATCATTTTTTGAAATTTTATTATCCAAAAAAATAGTTACATCAAATACTTAAAATGACATTTTATGATAAACTATTTAAATCAATTTATCATTTGAAGTTTTAATTTTAAATTCATTTTGAAAAAATTTATAACAAAAAAAAATGAAATAGTATTAAAATCATTTTAAAAAAAAGCTGTAACAAACAGACTCACTAAGTTTTGTAGTTTGAGTCTTCTAAATTTCAATGCACAACAATCATTACATCAATTTGTATTTAAAACTAAACATAGGTGCCAATCTTATACAAAAGGTTAAACAAAAATTACATAGGAAAAAATATTCTAATTTTAGTAGAAGGAGATGCTATAAAGAAGCTTCCTCCTATGTCGTTTCTCAAAACCAACAATAATATCATCAATTGACTCCTCCCATGATTCAACAGCTTCAATCTATGCAAAAAAATATGAAAACATTATAAAAGGAGTCATCTCCAAATAATCATAGAAAACAAGTACGCAAATAATATTTTTACATAAAAAATATTATTTATCTTTCTAAACAACAACAATGTTAGACCTTTAGTAAATTTTTTTCCAAAACCATGAATAAATGGTCTTATTTTGGTCTTTTTTAGAAAAGTAATTTGTCATTATATCTTTACTTTGGAAATGTGGTGCAATTCTGGTCCTAATAAAATGTAAACCGGTATTGTCAACTGCAGATCGTGGAAAATAGTGGTCCGTTCAAATTCTGCTACGTTATAGTGCTATAGTGTCACAGCTATTTGACAACACTTTGTACCACGGAGAAATAACAATTTGTTCAATTTCTGCTATGCTATTGCACTATAGCAGCTATTTGATATCACTGATGTAAACCATAATTTTTCATTCATGGAATACTAGCAAAATGGCATCGAAGTTCCAAAATAAGATCAAAATAGTACCAAAGTAAAGACATAATGACAAATTACATGTCAAAATAAAGCTATCTGTTCACGATTTTGGACGAAAAGTCACTAAAGGTCCAATAATGTTGGTCATTTTGAAAGATAATTGCCCTTTTTATCTTACAATAAAATAAAGTACCTGTTTGAAACTTCAAATTAAGTTAAAAGATTCTTAGTGCAGTTTTGCCAAAGAAGTATTGTAATATATAGGAATGCAAAGGAAATATGTGATGCATGAGACAAACCTCTTGACAAAGATCTAAAGTAAGCCTTGCGCCTATAGCGGCTTCCTCGTGGTTATCCTTCACCTCCAAGTTGACTACCAACACCGTTTTCAATAAAACGTGATCTCTATTATGGAGATCTACACATTGTAAAATTAAATTGCGGTCAAACAACATACGATTAAAAAGCCATTGTGTTGGACTCAACACCATCTTCATTCCACAGGAATATTCACATAAAGATAGACATAAACTAAGTCGAAAGCTTCACAAATTATTAAAATTTCAATAATATAGAAGTTGTGGACAAAGATAAAAATATAGTTAAATTGTAGAAAGTATGAAACATCGATTATTCAAATTACACAACTCTTATTCTTGAGTAACATATGTGTTTTGCCACTAATTTTTATGTCTAGAAAAAATATACTTTTAACAAATAATATAAAAAGAAAAATCATCAAGAGCATAACAACCTATGTATCTTGCAGCTCTGTCTTTCATGCGATAAAAAAAGCGAAAAAGAAAAGGTATTTGCAGCCCTGCTGTTCATGTGATCTAACAGAGAGAAAATGAAAAGACATTTGCAACAATAGGCATCTCAACTTTAAACCAACCAAATCATATATTCAAAGAGTTTTCTCTACAAAGACAAAAAGAGTACCACCTTCAATAACCATATCAAAAACTTTTTCTTCAAATGTGATTACCACATCAAATGTGCCATCAACCGCATTTTCTTGCCATCTTTGAGGCGCCAATTTCACACCTGAATTTCTTTTAAGCATCGGCAGGATTCCATTTCGCTTGTAGCTCCACTCTTATTAAGGTTCCAATCCATCTCACCATACAAAACATGAATTCAAAACTTCATTTGCCAACACAATCCTAATATAGCTCTCTCCTCAATTACAAAATCCCCATTATTTTCCCCTAAAGGATTAGCCGAATAGTTTGGGTTGAGACACCGAAGGACTATTAAGAAGGGGTTCCCGGGTTTGATCCCTGCTACTAGCATTTCCTCCTCCCATCTAACAACTTAACTACTAACATTTGCTCATAAAACAAAATTCTCTATCATTTCTTAGTGCCATGAGAAATTATCAGCCAACTAAACTGAAAGCATATCAAAGGAACAACAACAAGAATGAAAAAGACAAAATAAAAAAAAATAAAAAAAATTCAACGAAGCTGAAAATTTGAATTGTTTTGCATACAATCATACAACAAACAAGCACAAACCAAATAATATTATATAGCAAAAAATTATGTTGTAATAAGCACAAAGTGAAGTATCAAATAATTTAACTACATGACTTAAGAATACCTTAAAGTAATACTCTACGCTCTTTAATTAACTTGAAATAATCTCTTTCACTCTCACAAATTTTCCTCTTGAAAAAAGAATCAATTCTTTTACTCTTCTTCATTCTCACAAACTTCTCTAATACAAATAAAAAAATTAAATAAATCAATATATAGAACCACTTGAACTGCCATTATGGTTGCATTCTAAAACAAAGAGTTGCATTCTAAATCTAAAACAGGCAACCATTATTTATGTTTCTTTATTCTAAATCTACCATATATCTTGTTCAATAAATCAACCAATTTAGGAAACCTAAATCAGCAACAAACATCTAAATCGGCAAAAATCAGCACAAAAATCAGCGACAAACATTCTAACAAACACCTTGTATGCAACAAAAATCAGCACAAACATTCTAACAAACACCTTGTATGCAACAAAAATCAGCAAAATCAGCTCAAACATTCTAACAAACACCTGTATGCAACAAAAATCAGCAAAATCAGCTCAAACATTCTAACAAACACCTTGTATGCAACAAAAATCAGCACAAACATTTTAACAAACATTCTAACAAACACCTTGTATGCAACAAAAATCAGCACAAACATTCTAACAAACACTTTGAGAGAGCAGGCAGGAGAGAGAAGCTGATTTAGGTTTGGGGTGGCCGCGGCACCCCCTAGTCCCCACTAAGATCCGCCCCTGCCCCAAAGGATTAAAACAAAAACAAAACATACAACAAACAAGCATCAAACGCATTATACACTCAATCCTAATCCATTTATTCATGCTTCCTCTAATTCTTGCATAAGAGAAACCTAAAATTCTACTAAAACTAAAATTAATGAAGCAAACAAAAAATTGAAATATTTTTCAATTGAACCAACCCCACAACTTCAAAATATAATTTTCAGCCAAAAAACTCAAAAGGGTAACCAAAAAATCTATTAAAAAAAAAAGTTTAAATAAGAAAAGGATACAGTTCAGGGTCTTTTCTGCGAAGCTCATCAAGCATATACTTATATGGAGTTCCAAATTCGTAGACATTTGGTTCTCTGAGGGAAGGACCAGGGAGCTTAACGTGCGCACCCGTTCCATAAGAAGACACATCGAAACCTTGTCTCTTGAATAGTGAGTGTGCTTCCATGCTTCTGTTCTGGTTTGAAGAACAAACCATGGCGTAACGAAACTTCATAGTCATAAAAAAAAAGGTTTTGTAAAATTGAAATTGAAATTGGGTTGATATTTGATCTGAGAGGAAGTGAAGAAATAAAATGGGATTGAAATTAAACTCAGAAGCAATAGAGTAAACTAGGGTATGAGATTGTGAAGAAGAAAAGAGTGATGCAGAGCACCGAAGAAAAGAGTTATGGCTCGGGTGTTTCTTCTTCTCCTTGGGTAAGAAACTCAAGAGTTCTGCAGTTCACAAAATTGAATTCAAGGTTTTGAAAGGAAGATAATTAGAAATATGAAAAAGAAAAATTGAATTCGAAATGGAGGTAGAGAAAAAGGTTGTTACCCGGGAAGGGAAGTGGTGTGAATATTTTGGAAGTGTTCTTCAATTCATAAAGTCTCACTTAACGCACTGGATCGGTTCGGTTGTTTATTCCAATGTCCCTCTCCAATCTGCTCTACCGCTTTCATCTCACATTATTTGTATTTTTTAATTAAAAAATGCTGATGAGGCAAATATTTGATAATACGGAGCATATTCACTGTATTATTAACGATGATCAGACGTTGTTTAAATTTAAAATTAAATTAATTTTATTAAAAATTTAAAATTAATTAAATAATAAAAAAAATTAGTTATTTTTATCTTTAATTCTAAAAACACAGCAATATTCATCATCACCCCTAGATTCAAATCAAACTCATCTATTTATCATTTCATGTTTTGATTTGACCATGGATTCAAATCAAACCCATCTATTATTATTATTATTATTATTATTATTATTATTATTATTATTATTATTTAATTTTTTTTCCACTAATTCTTTATGTTTTTGACTTAGATTTTATGAAAAATTACATTCAATCTACACAAATTGATTGGAATTAGAGATTATATTTTAGAACTTGAAAATTTAGGAAAATGAAAAGATGAGTGAGTTAAAAATTGAATAGAGAGATATATATAAATTTTTCAAATGAGATTTTTAATCCTTACTATCTATTTTAATTTAATGGTTCTCATGTGTTGATTTTATTATCATATAAAAAGAACCATTCTCGCTATGATATATCTCCTATTTACATATACCAATGGTACTCAAATGGAGTATTACAATAACAACCATGACCTTTTTTTTTTATTTTTTAAATAATCACAATCATGACCACCATGTTTTATATATAATATCTAAGGATGTTGAAGAGTGAATAAATTTTTATATATTTCTATAGTAGTGACGTGCATTGCTACATAATAAAACACTAGCATTCCTAAAATTTGGAATTTGACTTCAAATTGTGAAATCCCTTCTCTTAATTAGTATATACTCAGCCCACAGATTATTATTCTGGTTGCCACCCATATTTATTATAGACAAAGTCAACTAATTAAATTATGTTATGTTCCGAAGTATCAGATTAATGATAAGAGTTTGATATTATAATTTTAAGAATAAAGTTTGAATTCTATATAAAATTATTGTAAAATAATTATTAGTATCACTAATATTAATAATAATTTTTCTTTCTTCAATTTAAGAAAAAAAGAATTACACGACATTCTACACCTATTGACAGATATTTTCTGTTTTAATTCTATCTTGATCTTTGTTCCACTAAGATATATTCTGTACAATATGTGGACTTATGATTAGTAGTTAATTGGCTTAATTTTTTTGTGTTGGCCCTCATGATAAGATTAAATATCATCACTATGTACTTGTATTTTAATAGATAATTTAATTAAGTGTTTATCATATAAATATTTATATATAAATTGTTTTTATTTATTTATTTATAATTATTGATAAAAATAAAATTTAATTATTTTTTATATAAATTATATCAGAGAGTTTGTAAAAATTAACAGACAACATTTTATGAACATGTCTCTAAAGTAGCTCAAGTGGTTGAGCTGAAATACTTGAAGGAATTTAAAAATAAAATCCATAATTTAAATCTTAACTATTAATATAACATATTAACAACTATAAAATATATATATATATATATATATATATATATATGTAATATTAACTTCTACATCAGCAAAAATACCCTTGAGTATTAATCCCAATCAACAGTTAAATAATGAATAATTTTTGAAATACAACTTTGCTAGTTGGTCAACTATATACATATCATAAATAAAATCATAAAGGCATCATTATATATATCCAAAACATGTTTATCCTAAACACAAAACTCAATCTAGTTACCATCTCCTTCTCATAAAATTCTTCACAAACACATCCATGACAACCCCCTTAAGTTTTCTTTTAATCATAGCAATTTCTTTGCTATTATTCTCAAAACCTTCACTCACAATCTTTGTGAGTATCAATTGTGGATCCTCTAGATCTTTCATTGATGAAAACAATATAAAATGGATTGGTGATGATGATTACATTAAAAATGGGGTATCTCAACAGGTCTATTTAGGTTCTAGCCCATTAAGCACTCTAAGATATTTTCCAACAAGAAAGAAAAGTTGCTATTCTATCAAAGTTCCAAAAGGAGAAAAAGTACTTGCTAGAGAAGCTTTTACTATGGAAATTATGACAATAAATTATCACCACCAATATTTGATCTTCAATTTGATGGTAACTATTGGGCCAGTGTTAATACATCAAGTTATTATTATGTTAATTATGAAGCAATATATGTAACCAAGGGAAATTTCACTAGCATATGTGTTGCTCAAACAAAGCCTAAACAATTCCCTTTGATATCATCACTTGAAGTAAGAAGCTTGGACCCTACAATGTATAGTCATGTTGATTCCAATCATGCATTGATTTTGCAATGGAGATATGCTTTTGGTGGAAATAAAACTATAAGGTATTCCTATTCGAAAATAATTTATACTTTTATTTTCTATTATAAGTTTAAGAAATAGTAAAAATAACTTTCACAATTGTTCACTTAGTAAAGAGTGTGTTTGAATAAGATAATTTTAGGAAGTGATGTAACTTTTGTAGGTAATTTAAATTCTTCGATATAAATTAACTTGTTTAGATGATAAATTTAGAAAAAAAATTGAAGAAATTTCATAAGATAATTTGTTAAAATTAAATTTAGGAAATTTCAAATACCACCTAAAACTTAAGAATTCAAATTCTCTCTTTACTTTATAAAATATTAATCTTAAAATAGTTTACCAAATTTACAAATTTATCCCTATATGTTTCAAAATTTTGCACATTTGTCCTTCTAGTATTTCAAATTTTGCAAATTGATCGTTCAACTTTTCCAAAATTTCAATTATGGCCCAAATTTTTAATTTTTATATTAAACCATTTTTCTTTTGATATTTATATTTTTTTATCTTAAAACTTAATTTTGAGATTTTTAAAAATTACTCAAACTTAACTAAGCATACTCTATTCAAACAACAAAATTTATAAATGAAAAAAATTCAATTAAAGTATTTAACTTGCATTTTAAATTTCATAAAATTTTCATTTACTTTATCCAAACACACTCTAATGATTATGCTTTTAACATTCATACGAGATAAACTAATATCAAAAGTTTTCATATATTTCATCCGTCTCACAGTAAATATACTTCAAAACTTGTATTTTTAAAATGAATAAAATATTTACTATTCAATTATATCGGTCTAATTATTTTGTATGTATCTGAATTATTTGAGAATTTTAAAATAGGTATCCAAATGATATTTTTGATTGAATATGGACCCCAGCTTATGGTATCCTACTTTCTGAAGTAAAAAGTGAAGAATCAAACATTGACATAAGTACTTCAGAAGATCATCCACCACAAGATGCACTACAAAATGCAATTGTTTCATCAAGCACTTCACAATACATACAATTTATCAACAGGCTTCCACAAGAGGAACTTCCAATTTATATCGATGCTTATTTCTCAGAAGTGATGGCAAGTGCATTTGGAAAAAGATCAATTCAAATCTACATAGACAATAAGCCATTTTCAAGTCCTATTGTTCCTCCTCTTGGAAGTGTGAAAGAAGTTTATATAACCAATATGACTGCTTCAGCAAATACTACATTTATTTTGCAAGCTTCAGATACTTCAACTTTTCCTCCTTTACTTAATGCTCTTGAAGTTTATACAATTAGTGATGCATTTAATGTTGGAACAGATAGTAGATATGGTAAGTGACTAATTATCTATTTAGATCGACTTATTTGAATTTTTTTACTCATATAAGTATTTATTTGAAAAAACTTTTGCAAACAGTTTATAACGTGTCAATAAGTTGTTTTTCATTTATTTGCATAAATTCTTTAAGATAGATTATGATAACAGTTTATAAAATTTATATAAAAATAGGAATTTTGGTTTTTCTCTAGTAATTATGCTATAAACACTTAATTAAATTATTTATCCAAATAAAATTTTAACTTAAGTAAAAAAAAATAAAAAAGAGTCTAGGGGTGATATATCTTATAATGTTTTTAAAATATTAAGATATATGCTTGTTATATGTTTGGATGATCATAAAGGGATAGAGTGAATGGTTTCAAAGAAACATATGTTTAAACATTTATGTATTATTAACAAAAATCAAATAATACATAAATTTTTACATGCCTCTTATTCAAGTAAAATATGTAAGATTTTATTATTTCTCTCCTTTTATTTCTATTTTCATTTTCTATCGACTCATTTAAATTTCACACAGAAGTGTTACTAATTGAATTTAATAAGAGAAATGTATTTCACAAGATAATAAAATATAGACATAATTGCTCATGCGGTCCCTTAACTTAATTTCAGATAACACTTCAGTCTTTTATTTTTTTTTCTTTCCGATTTGATCCTTTATTTAATTTTAAGTAAACAATTTGATCTTTTATGTTTTAAAATGTTAACAATGTTATCATTTTTTTACAAAAATTCTTCAAAATTTTCAAACAAAACCCATAAAATTAATTATCATCTTCAATATAATGCAAATTTCATCAAATTTATAACTCAAATCTTCAAATAAACTCATATTTTCATTCTTTATATTTTTGAAAGTTTGTAATAAAATTTAATAAAGGACTAAATCGGGAAGAAAAAAAAGATAAAGGACCGAAGTGTTATCTGAAATTAAGTTAAGGGATCGCATAAGCAATTGTGCCTAAAATATAACTAGACATTCTATAAAACTTAGTTTCAATTATTTTTCTATGAAATTTATATTCACATTTTTGCTATGTGTTTTCTTTGTCAAATTAGTGGAAGGTTTGTTACAACTTCAATTATCATTTGAAGTGCTTGTGGATTGGAGTGGAGATCCTTGTCTACCATATCCTTATAATTGGGATTGGATACAATGTACCTCTGATTCCAAACCTCGTGTAATAGCATTGTAAGTTAATTAATATCACTTCAATATATAAATATCATAAATTATAAGTTATGTATGTATATAGTAGCTACTAATAATTTGGTGATATTTATGTGACTGAAAAATAATAGGTATCTTAGTGGTTATGAGCTACAAGGCACACTTCCAGATTTCAGTTCCATGACTTCACTTGAAACTATGTGAGATATAAATTTGTTTTAGTCATCGATATACACATTCATTCAATCAGCACGTCAGTGATCGTTGAATCGAGATTAAATGGTTCATATTTTAAATTTATATTTATAATTTTTAGAAAAATTAAAATATACATTTAAATATATATGAACTATTTGATATTGATCCAACAATTACTGTCGTATTAATTGATCCAACAATTACCGTCGTATTGACTGTGTGAATTACGGATTGTTTGTTGCAACTTTGTGTTGTTGTATTTGTTTTGAAATGACTAACTAATAGCATTTTTTTTAATATTTAATAAATATTCAAACTTTTTTGGGTTGTAGTGATTTGCACAATAATACCATAGAAGGACCTATTCTTGATTTCCTAGGCCTCTTGCCTAATCTCAAGACATTGTAAGTTTCATTCTAATTAATTATTAACATTTTTGTTTCAACAAATGCAACACATACTGAGTTCAATAAAATGAAATTTTTTTCCTTTGATTTATGCAGGAACTTGTCTTACAATAGGTTCAATGGTTCCATACCTGCATCTCTTGTGAATAATAAGAACATTGAAATTGAGTAAGTTGATTTTTTTTTTCTTTTCCAACTGCATTAGAAAATGGAAGGAAGAAAGTTGGTTAGGGGAATTTTAATATAATATAATCTGTCTATTCCTTTTTATAATAAACAAATGTGTCAATAAAAATTGAAGATTTGTTTGATAAATGATTTAAATTTGATGATTTATTTATCTCTTATAAAAAAGTACATAAACAATAGCATTTTATTTATTAGTTATTAACAGAAAACAAAGTGGAAGGAAAAAATTGATATGATATTTATTTAAAAAAAATAATTAAATAGTCAAATTAATACTCGAAATTGATTAAATGTGAGTATTCCAATTAATTCAATCAATCTTTTTTAACAAATTTTCTTCTTTTACATTTTTTTGTCAAATAACTTAATAGTTAGATGCACATACTTTAAATATGAAAAAATAGAGTTCCGAGTTTAATTCGAATCCTTACATATTAATATCTTTACAGCTACGAACTAAATTGTAATTTCGAGACTCTACTTTTATAGTTTATAATTTGATTAATTTTCTTATTTTAGCACAACAAATAATTGTCTCTTGGGAATGAAGTGTGAAACTCTCAAGGATTCTCCAAGTAATCAACCACCACCACCACCTCAATTTAATTCAGAAGATGATCCAAATATAATTGATTCACCACCTCTGCCAGAATTTCATGTAGGGGATGAACCTGTGGGAAATGGAAGTGTGAAGAATAACAAGCTAATTATATTATTCTTAGTAGCTACTCAAACTTTGCTACCAATGATTTTCTTGAAGTTTATATGAGTTGGAAAATGTTATATCTTTTACATGATTATTATGAAAATTATCAAGTAAGCCATGTATTGTGTGTCTCTTCTAAAGAGTAATCAATTAATTTATTTATGTAAGTTTTGCCTTATGTATGTATGGATATGTATGTATATAACTGATTTGTATCTAAATTCAATATTATAACGTATCAATTTTATTCATTTAAATTGATAAAAGTTTCATCGATTGAGAATATTACAATTCAAAATTGTTAAAATCGAAAAGGACAAATTTATGAACAAACTCACACTTCCTACGTTAATAGCACACAATGGTGAAATGTCTACAAATGCGACAAAACCTACAAATATGATAAAATTGAGGTGTCTTGAATACTCATGCCTCCAAAATTGTAATATTGATGACGCCAATATCATTGATTGAATTTATATTTGATCGAAGTTGATATGTCAATCTGAACTAAAAAGCACCGCAACAAGACGGAAAAACAAAACATCACATCAAGATGCGAAAACAAAATGTTGCATAAAGATGATAAACAAATAACACTGCACTAAGACGACAATACTACGAAAAAAACAAAAGATAAATTAAATATATGTGAAAATAACTTATTTAGTAAAAATAAAAAATAAAAAATGATTTTAGAAAGATGATTTTGGACCAAAATACATTATAATTCATGATTTTAGAGATTTGAGATACATCTTTTCTCCCAATGAATCATGATTAATTATTTATATAGAGAACATGAAGGTGTATTCATAAATGTGACATAGTTGATATTCCATCTCCAAACGACACCTCTTTATGATGGTGGAGTTCTTCAAATATTTAGATACATATTCCTTCACTTCTTGGAATTAATGTATCTCTTAAATTTTCACTAATATTTATTTGGAAGTTGGAAATTTGAATTATTCCCCAACATATATAGTGTAGAACGGTTGACATACATATAATTGAATTTATTATACATTGTGGTAAAAACGGATAAGATTTATTCATAGAAATTCTTATATTATATTTGTTTTTTAAGTTAATAAATTAATGATCATTTTTATAAACTAAATAGTTGTTCGTTGACTTTTGTATTTTAAGAAAGATCATTTCATAAAAAAAAAAATATAATTTAAAAAAGATTTATTCATAGAAAAAAGATCATTTCATAAAAAAAAATATAATAGATAAGAGGTTGATTTTTTTTTTTTT
>JBBPBQ010020322.1:44597822-44618022 GCA_037974755.1 Cicer yamashitae | reverse complement strand
TTTTTTTTTTAATATTAAATACTTGTCAAAACTATATAATTTAAAAATTAAAATTAATGAGTCTTTAAATTTTAGCTCAACTGCCGATATTGTTAGGTTGAAGTCAACCTTAATTTTTTTATTTTTTATGTTAAAAAAAATTAAATCAACTATTTAGCATTGTTATTAGTTTATTTTTGTTAAGAAAAAGCATTATTGTTTTTTTTTAACATTTATTAGCATAATTCTTTATACCAACATTGTGTTACTATTCCAATTAGTAGCACCATTTACTTGTATATTATATATGAAAATTAAAATAAAATAAAAAAGAATGAAATTGATACGTGAGCAGCATAACCGTCCTTATTTATCTTTTTGTATTTTGATTAGCTTAGTTATGTGGCTTCTAGTCTTCTACCTCTTAGCATAAAAAAAAAATCTAATATGTTGTTCATATTTTGAAATTTGAATTATATTTTGTTAATTATCTAGTTGTAGGACGCAAGTTTAGACTTGTTGAAGACTCACTCCATTTTGCAGTCAATAATGATTTTTTTTTCTTTCTGAATCAATGATGAGTTTTATGTAATAAGTGAGTTGTTTAATAGTGCACGAGAATGTGGAATTCAAGCACCAGTTGTTATTTTATTTTAGAATAAGATTTAATTTATATGTATTCTCAATATAAAGAGTTTTTGTATTGGCAGTGGATCATAATTATTTGATGTTTAAAAATTGTTTATTTGTATGATAATCAATTTTAAAGTAATTGATATAAGTGGTTATGATGTTTTTACAGTGTAAAATATTTTAAATCGTTGATACATATAAATTAAACTACTCTCATTACGAGAATGCTTTTGGCAATGATCAATAATAATAAGTCTAAATTTTATATTGGATCTATATCTACGACTAGAGCTTATGCTTTTGCAGCTCTTCTTGGCTTTCATTCGGGTCGGTTTCCATTTATCTATTTAGTTGTTTATATTTTCAAAGGAAAACCTCGTAAGGTACATCTTATTTATATTGTTGATGGTATTAAAGTCAAACTTTCAGTCTAGAAACGAGCGGTTCTATCTATAATAGGTAGGGTGCGGTTGGTGAAAAATGTTATCCATTATATGCTTTTATACAATTTTCGTTTGTATTCTTGACCACGTGCTCTTATAAAATCTTTAGACACCTAGATTTAGAATTTTATTTGGTCTGGGAACATCTCTTTGAAAAAAATGGTGACAGTAGCTCGGGAAAAGGTTTGTCAACTCATTGAAAATGGGGGTATGAGTTTGCGCTCTTTAAAGGTCATCAATAGTGCTGGTTTGTTGAAGCTTTCATATGAATTCATTTCTTTAGGTACTTAATGGTCTAATATGATGCGTAGTAAAGCTCTTTGTAATAGTTCGCAAATTAAATACCACACATCCTTTTCCGCCTAGCTGGGTATCTAAGCTCATCTTTCTATAATTCAAGATAATATTTCTTGGTGGTTTGGTTATGGCCACAATATCAATTTTTTGAATGATTATTGGTTGTCTCGCCCAATTTTTGATTTGTTATGTATTCCTTTAGAGATTCATCCATTTCTTCATGCTAATGTTAAAGATTTCATTCTTGATGGCACTTGGGTTATCCCCAACATGTTAAACTCCACTTTTGTGTGTAGTGAGATTGAAAATGTTGTTATTCCCAAGTTTGAAGTCCATGTTCGTTTAGTGTGGTCCCCTTCAACTTCTAGTAATTTAAATTTCAAAGATGCCTACACTTTCCAGTGTCCTTTTGGCACTTCTACTCCTTGGGCTAAACTTATATGGAAACGTTATGTTCCTCTATCATGTTCCTTTCTTCCTTGGAGAATATAACATGACAACATGTCCACCAATGAGAATCTTAGAATAAAGGTTGTACAATAGTTTTGATTTATTTTCTTTGTAGCCAAAATGTTGAATCTACTCAACATTTTTTTCTTTGACTTTCCCGTTTACCCAACGACTTTGGTTGTGGCTTTGGGAAACCCTGATGACTAACTTGTTTGCTTCTAGTCTTTTTTTAATTTTGCAGGTGTGCAAGTCTAATTGGAGTCATCAATTGTGAGATGTCGTCATATCTATTGTAGTTAACTATTCTGGTGCATTTGATTTTGTCGAAATCAGGCTAGATTTTTCAACAAGGACATTCCTCTTCACCAGTCGATTTATCTAATTACTTCTAATGTGTCTCTGCCTAGAAACTCTATCTCTTAACACATATACTTCCCATTTGAGTCATTTGTGCCACGTAACTTCTCCGCCACAAGTCACTTACCAAAAGCTCCAAGAATTATTCAGGTCATATGGCAACCCTCTCCTTGCTACATGATAAAGTGTAATACAAATGAAGTTGTTAAATGTATCACTAAGCCCTCAGTTTGAGGTGGTCTTTTCAAAAATCGAAGTGCAACTTCTCTTGACTGTTTCGCAATAGCTCTAAGTATTCATAATGCTTTTATTTGCAGAGCTTATGGACACCATATTGACAATTAAGATAGCTATTGAGAAATAGTTGCATAATCTTTTGTTAGAATGCAATTCAAATTTAGTTGTTGTTGTTTTTCATAACTCTCATCTTATCCCTTGAAAACTTTAAAATAGGTGAAAAAATTGTATTCATCTTACCTACCTGATGATGCTTTACTATTCACATATTTTTCGGGGAGGAAAATTCTTGCGTTGAGTTATGGTCAACTTTGGTATCTCTAAATAGGATTTTGTCCGGTGGAATATTATCCCTCCTTTTATCTCGGAGAATTTTTTAAGAATAAAATTAATCTTCATAATTTTAGATTCTTTAGATGTGGTTGAATTTTGTTGTTCCCTCTTGCTTCACTTTGTAGGTTTTTCTTTTATTTTTATTAATAACATATGCAGATTGTTAACGTTTGCGGTGTCAATATAATTGAGATACCCTAAAGCTACACTTTATCTTTAAAAAAAAGTTTCAATTTCTAACATATTTGAAATTGTTTAACAAAATCGATATGTTTGAGTCAAACTAATTTTTATTTATCTATAAATAAATTTTTTTTTATGTATATTGATGAGTTTTAATTACCATGCATTTTTAGTGTAAATACATAATTTCAAGTGCAGTACTCCTATCATTATATATATATATATATATATATTTTCTTTTTTTGTTAGTTAATTTGTTCTTAGTTTCTTAACCGCAAAGTGTTTGCCAATTTGTTATACGTTTGTCATAAGTATAGTAATAGAGTCCCCAACTACTTCCACGCATTTTAAGGAGGCGAATATTTTTTTCCAGCATTTTTGAATATTTTAGGGAGGAACATAAGATTTTTGTATATTTTACGTAAAAATATGGAAAATAATATACAAAAATACTTTTTAAGTAATTGTATTTTTTGTATAGTTTTTTAAATAATTGTATTTATTAAAACTATTAAAAAAACAATTAACGTTTTTTTATTAAAATCTATTTTTATAATTATATTTGTAGATAAATTCTATATTTAATTGCAGTTTTGGTCCCTTGTTTTAGCTGAATCACGAAAATGGTCATCCCATTTTATTTCTCCCTACTTTTAGTCTTCAAACAAAATTTTAGTTCCAAACTTGATGAAGTGTCATTTTGTATCGATATTATATTGTTAAAAAAACTTGATCGAAACTGCAATTAAACATAAATTCTATTATACTATTAAAAAAAATTTGTATCGATATTATAAATATTTTGATTAATAATTTTTTTAATTTATTTACGTAGATATTATTATAACATTTATTAAAATTAATTAAATTAATTTTTTTAATATATTTTTCTTTTCAATTTAACTTTAGTAATTAAATAAATTATATCTCCAGTTAAAATCATAATAAAAAATGTTATCTTAAAATAAATTAAAAAGATAAAATTTAAAAATTTAATAATATTAAATCTAAAATATAATCAAATTCATTTATAATTAACATATTATTTATTTAATTTAATAATACCAAGATTAATTTAGATTATAAATTTGATTTTTCTTGAAAATAATTTACAGTTTTTTTATTGAGTTAACAATTATCTTTTTTTAGTTCCGACCAATATTTTTTCAGAAAAAAGGTTCCGACAATTTTAATTAATTTGTAATTTGTGATTTGTAATTATGCTATATTAGTATTATTATTAAATTAAAAAAAGCCTGTTCAGTAAGAAAAAAAAATAATCCGTGGATTTTTTGTCTTGTTTTATTCATTTGACTGTTACTTTGACACCATCTCAACTTTCTCTCTCCAAAAATTCAATCTCTTTCTCTCTCTAGGTTTCATCATCATCCATATATTATCTCCACCATTTCCCCAACAAGGTACATACTTCAAAATCTTCATCTTCATTCCCACTTCATCATTTTTTGTGCATTTGTTCTTTTTTTTCTTCGTTCATTCCACGCTCATTGCTTTATTATCACAGTTGTTGAAAATGGAAGCGACAGGAGCGGCGTTAAACTTAACGGCAACTGTTCTTCCGTCATCTTCACGTCCGTCTAAGCCGTCAATGTTCGTTGGAAGATCCACTGTTTCGCTATTTCGTTCCAATTTACCGTTCTCTTGTAAGGTATCGAATTGCTGCTTTTTTTTTTTTTCATTTTTTTTTAGATTTTGATTTTTGGTTGCTATGATTGCATTTTATGTTTTGTGTGGTTGATGAAAATACTGAGTTTGATGAATTGTAGTTTTTTTGGTTCCATGCTTGGTGCAGTCAGAATTGATTCAGGAGGTGTAAAATTTATTTTTGACATGTTTGGTTGCTCTCGAGCATAATTGATTTTGCCTCTAGAATTGATTCTAACTTGAAGTTAAAATCTGTAGCTTTTGAGTTTCAACGTGATTTTTAGGATGGGTTTTTGCATTGAAATTTTTTGTTCAACTCACTTTTATGTAAATGTATCCAAACATAAACCACTTTATATTCAACTCACTTTTAAGTAAAATTAATTTTACAAAGTTAATTCAGTCAAAATCAGTTTTTGTGGCTGCAGAACCAAACATCGGAGTCATTTGGATATGCTTTTGAAAAAAATAGACAAATTGAAATAATCCTACAATGATTACAAGTCATCTACTATGTTTGCCTTAAATATAGGACCCCGAAAAATCATGAAAATTAAGAAAGTTTGTATAGTAGTATGAAATTTGCTAATATTTGTATTGTTTTTTCAAGTTTAACTTTTAACATTATTTTTAGGAGACAAAATTAATTTGTCTTTGCATCATAGTATTTACTTTTAGTTACAAAAAATGATGTAGAATATTTGGGGGTGTTTTGGTAAAAAATAATTCTCAAGAGGGTACTGAATTATATTTAGGATGAAGGTGGTAAATGGTAGCATTTTGCATATACTGAAATGATCTTTTGCATCTCAACATTGTTAGATGCTCTTTGATAAATCGAGAAGCTTCTGTTAGCCCGAAAGTAATCCTAACCTGACCTTACCATTGACGTGTTTGTTAAGATGAGCTTGAAATTTGACTTGAAGCCCATGCTTCTTGTTAGTGATAGCTGCAATTTTCTTGATTTCATTGTTCTATCAATAATGGGATGTGATATGAGTACAGGAAATATAAGATATAAGTTATCTTATAATTTTATTTGGGAGTAGACTATTTTTTGTTAATTTTCTATCTAATATTTTTAACGTGTTTTTTATATACTTTGATTTAATGTTGCAGCTCAGTTTTTTTTTATTTAAAAATTATTGTTGGTGTTTAATTTGAATTTTGCATAGAAGATACTTTGAGATGCTTTTGTTTTCATGTGAATATTTGATAATTGACACCAGTTCTATATTGCATTTCTTTGTGCTTGGAGTGATTGACTTGATAAACAGCCATGGTGTTCATTGTGCTTTCACCGAATAAGCTTATTTTATTTTAACACATGAGATTTAAGGAATTATTTGTATGCTTGCTGATTGTTTTTGGTGGTGGGTAGCTGCACACTTCTGTACCTAGCTCCAAGCAAGGCCATGGGAGGAAACTTTCCATTGGAAGTAAAAGGGATTTTGTAGTTAGAGCTGCATCATCGTCTGCAGAGTCATCTGGATCTAGTTCTAATATTGCCCCACTGAAGCTGGAGTCTCCAATCGGGCAGTTTCTCTCTCAGATTTTGGTTAGTCACCCACATCTCATGTCTGCTGCCGTGGAGAGGCAACTAGAGCAATTCCAAACCGATCGTGATGGTGATGAACAAAAGGAAAAGCCTTCTGCTTCAGGAACTGACTTAGTTTTGTACAGGTTTGTTTTAAACTTGATGACATCTGATATTGTTCATAAACTTTATCACCATATATTGTTCATAAATCTTGTAAAACTTTGATAAAATGTCTTTAATGGATCCCTTAATTGATAGATGCTATATTTCACTTAAATATTTCAAGTATATTTACCTGGGCTTGTTTACTTTTATCATTGTCAATGATTTATGGTTTGGAGTTTGAAGGTGGAATCTTGGCTATTAGTATGCCTATCAATGGCTATTGGAATCTGTACTTTATTTTTTTCATTCTGCATCAAATCCATCAATGTAAAATATGGCCAGCATTATTATTTTATCATGGCATCTAACGTATTTGCGAGGTTTAGTTATCTAGTGCATTTTTAAAAATATTTATGTTGTTTTTGTCTGTATTTAATTGTAATGATCTATTAGAGCTATACATTCATAGAGTGGATCGTAAATTTGAAACATGATTGAAAATAGTGTCTAATGGATAGAAACTTAGTATACGAGTTCATGTTTGTAGTCTATTAGGAAACCTACAAAATGTTTTAATGACATGGCAATGAGATAAAGTTATATATTACTGTTAGGAACTTTAAAAAATCATACTAAAAGAACTACATCAATGATCAATGATAATGAAATGTAAAGTAAGAGTATTTTTTACTAAGTAGATAGACTGAAAATTTCACATCATTTGGTTTCACTGAATGACTATTTAAGACTTCTGAGTCACATTATTGTGAAACAAAAAACTGAGCAATCCTTGCTTTTAATTGATATACTTGACTCCTATATAAAGTTTGCATTTCATGTACATTTCAAATGTCATCAAATTGTTTTAACTAACCGTTTGGTGGAGAAATACCATCTGTTTCTAGTCTCATGAAATGCACAATATGTAATCAGTGAATTTAAGTTACTCTTTATGAAATACTGAATTTACTTTTGAAACAGATCTGCTATTTTTTATTGATGTATTTGTGGAGTCAACTGTATTTTGTTTGAATCCATAAAACAATAAGATATTAATAGAAAAATATTAGTATTGATGAATGCTTTTTATCTCACAAGACTAGAATATTCATAATGGTTTTTGTTTCTAGCTGTTTTCTATTGTGAAGTTTTTCATAGTTGTATGTCAAGCACTGTGGTATGCTTTTTTAAAAAGGAAAAAATGTGGGGTACTGACCATTTAGCTGGGTTCAAATTTTTTACAGGAGAATTGCTGAGGTTAAGGCTAAAGAGAGGAGAAAAGCTATAGAAGAAATATTGTACACATTGGTAGTGCAGAAATTTATGGATGCCGATGTTTCTTTAATACCCTCCGTAAGACCACATCCTTCCAGTCAAGTTGATTCATGGCCTAGCGAAGATGGAAAACTTGAAGAGCTTCACTCGCCTGAAGCCTATGAGATGATCCAAAGTCACTTGGCTCTCCTTCTGGGTAATCGAATTGGTGATTCAGCATCTGTAGCTCAGATCAGCAAACTCAGGGTAGGACAGGTCTATGCAGCATCAGTAATGTACGGCTACTTTCTTAAGCGTGTTGTCCAACGGTTTCAGCTGGAGAAGACAATGAAAATTCTACCTGATGCAGAAGAAGAGAGTACTATTGGCCAAACTATGGAAGACGAGACAAGAATCACTGGTCTTGAGATGCCTTCTCAAGTCATGCCCCACCCAGAAGTCCCCGCTTGGTCTGGCAGTGGCATCGGTTCGGGTGCATTTGGTCAGGAGACAACAGTGTCTAGGCTGCGCTCCTATATGATGTCCTTTGATTTAGAGACATTACAGAGATATGCAACAATTAGATCCAAAGAATCTGTCAGCATAATTGAGAAGCATACAGATGCATTATTTGGAATACCAGAAATTGCTGTAACAGCAGAGGGGAAAATCAATTCTTCAAAAGATGAAATCATCAAAATTAGCATCGGTGGTTTGAAAAGACTTGTTTTAGAAGCTGTTACTTTTGGTTCTTTTCTTTGGGATGTCGAAAGCTATGTTGACTCAAGGTACCATTTTGTGCTAAACTGAGTTCTGCTCCCTCCATTCATTCCAAGGGGAAAAATTCATATGGCTTGGTACTGAGTATTGACCAATTTATTGGCACAATTGAAGTCCAAATACTTTTAACTTATTGGTCTTGTATATAATGGATCTGGCTTTCACTGAGAATGAAAAGTTGTCTACAAAGTCAGATATTTGGTTTCCTATTTGTTTAGTTTATGCCATTAAATAAAAATCCTTACGAATAAATGAGTAGCTTTTGTTATGTCTTAGGGAGAAGGATTAGCTCCATTTCAAAAGTTAATTGCAAAAGAGATGATTGTTACTATCACAGTGTATATCACTGGTTAATGCTATTTCATTGCATTCACTCCTGTTTTCTTCTTTTCTTTGATCGACTGAAATAATATTTGGGAAATTGGTTATTAATATGGAAAAATTCTAATATGGACCACGGTCTATTACGAAACATTATTTAAAAAATGTTTTTACGTCGTTTATTAGAAGTATATATTAATAGTCATCTTGATGATTAATATAATGATTTAAATGATACTTGTTCGATAAAAATTAAATAAAATAAAACTACCCCCAACAAGAAAATACAACCATTGAGAATAATAAGAAATATTAGCTACCTACTTTTTAAATTAATGAAACATATATTATATGGTTTTGGGCAAAAACTAAAACGTGCCTCAGACATATATTGCTTCAGGTATTTCGGTCTCAATTACAGCTCATAAAATTGATCACTAAGATTGGCTCTTCAACATTTTCTTTGGGCTAGAAAATTCCATACTATTTTTCCTCATTAATTCTACTAATTTTTACACTCTACTATTCAACCATTGAATTATATCTTGAGTAATATCCTCTCTTTCAGGTTCAAAAAGAAGATCATGTGAGAATCCTTCATACAATTTTATACTTTTATCACTTGATGAAGCTTCTTCATACAGTTTTTGTGATGCAACAGGATCAGTCACGGAATCAGAAGTGCCGTGTAGAACAAGAAACGGAACTCTCAAGTTTCTTAGGTTTTGTTGCAAGTAGCTTGTAATTCTAAGAATCTCGTAGCCGGTTCGTACTCTAAGAGATCCGGTGCATACTAACGGGTCTGAATATTTTGCGATAAGTGCCTCTGGGTCTCGAGAAACTGGCAAACCCTTCTTATATGCGGAATTACATTGATACGTCGGCAGTAAAAATGATACTATCGGAGCAAGTACCTGAAATGAAGAAAATATTGAGATGAATAACAGTAATACACATGAATTTCACAATTATGCACGTCTACTAATTATATCTCACTGTGTAGATATTTGTGTATGAAGTAATAGTATTACAGCATGATACTACACTAAAATATTGATCAGATCAGTGATGTCAAATAGTGGCTATAGCGCTATAGCATAGTAGAATTTGATCAAATCGCTATTGTTGCACGATACACTATTTAATACAAAGTGATGTGCGTTATAGCATAGCAAAATTTTAACAAACTGCAACTTCTTGCAATTGACTACACTCGATTAGACATCTATGTAAAACTTCTCCATACTATCAGTACAAACTTAATAAACTCATATACTCTCATATGTGCTTGTATGTGCTTACCACTAAAATTGGATGAGACGGCTCAACTCCAACTGCAGGGGATGTGAATGTAGCGCCAGCTATGAAAGCTTCAATTTTTGGATCAAGGAGTGCCTACAATATGTATAAAAGTGAATACTCAATTGGTTCTTGACCTTTTTTGCTCACAAGTAAGTTTCAAGATTTTTATTTATACCTTAAGGGTAATTGCTGCACCTGTTGAGTGTCCATAGCAGAAACATGGAAGGCCAGGATTTTCAGTTAGAATCTTCTCCATAAATACTTTCTGTTTATAAAAATAACAAAGTAGTATTTATCAGAACAAAGATAACTCATACAGAAATTGGTCCTTGTAATAATTACTTTAGTCCTTATGTGTAGCGCATACTCAAGATGCTAAAATCAAATGTTCTACATATTACGGCGATCAATTCCAATATAAACAAATATTTTAGGAACTAAAATAAAATAAGGACAAAAAACAAAAAGTGGTATATTTGTAATGAGAAACAAAATATTTATACAGAAACTAAAAACAAAAAGTTGTATATTTTCAACGATGAAAAACATATTTGAACTTGTGATTATGTAAGAAAATTGTTGGAGATTCATCAACATACCAAATCAGAAACTGCATCATCAAGAGAATGAACATATGCATGGAGACCATCACTTCCACCATGACCTAAAGATTAAGTACACATTAGTACAACAAAATCAAATTTAAGCTAATACTACCAAATTAGATAAATAATTCATACAATGTTTCAAGACAAATTTTTATGCAGCACATAACCTTATAGCCTTATTATGAGAACAGGACATCCAATATTCATGAAACTATTATCATACTCATAATAAATTGTTATATCTGGAACCTAAATATGGTTTTTTACTAGATTGGCCAAGACCCTTTTCAGATCAAGTTAATCATGTGAAGCCAAAAATGACCAAAAAGACAACAGATAAACCTCTAATGAAACACAAACAAATTTCACATCTAACAAAGTTAAAGAACACTTATCTGTGTAAGATTCATGAATTTATAGTAGTGTTCAAATTGTTAATCTAAACTCCATTTGTTTTTCGGACTTTCGGAAACACAGTCTATGAGCTATTATGAATCTTAAACATTGGATTCAGACACAATTCACACAGATGATAAGCTTACTTATATATACAGGAGCTTCACATGTTACTTTATCGCACAAATAGGCATCTTCCTGCAACATCCAAATATAGATGCATGTTGAAGAATGATGGTCACTAAACTATTTAAACAAAATGAAGAAATCACTGTTTTCTAAAATTCAATGGAAGTATCATATACACAATGGATGACATAAAATTTTGCAAAAACAAATTTTTCTTCTCAATTTTGTAATATAAATTAGGCATAACTTCAAGGACAGGTCCCCTAGAAGGTTAAATACTCTATAAAGCACCGACATTTCAGATGAAGGTTGTATGGTGTTACATCAACACGATACAGACACATGTGATCACATTCAATCACTTCTATTTTCTCAAAGTATTGTGTAAACAAAGGATGACATAAAATTTGGTAAAACTAAATTTTCTTCAATATTTCATACTAAAAAGTAGCCATAACTTCAAGTACAGGTAAAATGTTCAGTATAGTACCGACACTTCAAATTGAACGTGTGTCTAATACCGACACGGTACCGACATATGTGGTTAGATTCAACTAATTCTTTTTCTCAAATTATTACTGTTGTCTAGATGTATGTGTTTGCGTTTGCGTCAATGTCGTGTCTGATGTCTGTATCGGTGCTTTTAAGAAAAGACTTTTATGGGTTGTATAAATCAACAGTCTAGTATTGAATAATACAATGCACATGAACAATAAGCCAAATAGGTAATGCCATTTTCACAATGAGGAATTTCAAGAAAATTGCTGGCAAATAATGTCTCTAGTACTTTTCTATCCTTTCTTATATAAGCTTAGTAGTTAGTACTTCTATATCCATAATGAACTAAAAACACAAATTGAAAAGTTTGTGGTAGAAACTTCAGAAACATTAATCATTCAATCCTCCTCCATATCAAACAATATACATGTGATGTAATGACAAGTTCATGCAGAATGTAAAGTATATTAGCAAGACTTATACTATCTTCTTCATTTTAGTACATGGACAAGTACATTGAAAATAGTATTTGGCCTAATTGGAAAACAAAAGGATTTAGCTACAACCATTCATCAGAGCAAATACAAGCTCCTAAATTATAATTTTGTTGTTACTTACCAATCCAATCCATGGCATAAACCTTGTAGCCATTAGCATTCAGTTGCTTTGCAAAATTAGTATATCTACCACTGTTAAGAGAATAAAGGAAGTGACTTTAGAAAACAAGAAACAATATAAAGATGATTTAATTCATATACACTGACAAGGTAAAGTCTTTTTACACTGTCAGTCAATCATAACTATTCGATCATTAAAAAAGTTTGAATTTCATTATATCTAATTTAAAAATCATACAAATGATGGTTTGCGATTGTTGACAGTGTAAAAATACGGACAATACATCAAAATGACTTGGAAAATAAATATTGTATAAAATTACAAACCTGTGTTCATTTAGACCATGCATAAGAAGAACAAGTCCCCTGCACAGAGTAGGTAACATATTAGTTATTCAAATTATATCACAAATAATACAAACTATTGAGGGGAAAAATTGAAGGAATTAAAGGATAAGCTATGTTGTTGGAAGATCTAGCTTCAAGGTCTTCAATAAAAACAGAAATACCATATCAAAGGGAAGGGACAAAAATTGTACATGTCATGCTTATGTTTTTGTCATCCTTAAGAAAAACAAAGCCAAATCCCACCCAATGAGAAAATGATTATCTATTGTTTGTTGTTGTTATGCTACAACAAATTTTATTGTTTAGAAAATAAAAAAAAATTAACAAATTTTATTTTATTAAAAAACAATCAAGAAATCAACTATTATTATTATTATAAATAAATTTACACAAGAGAGATTTAAAAGAGTCTCCATGAAACACACATATATATATTTCCTTATTATGTTGCTATCACAATTTTTTTCCTTTTCTCTCAAATCATATATATATATATAACACCTTTTAACATAAAGGTCAATGGAATAAAACAAGTTTGTTAGATTAAAATCATAAAACAAGAATTGAATAATAAAAAACCTACACATACCTAATCTTAACAGAAAGAGGTGTCCAACATTGTGTGAAAATTGTGTCACCCCTTTTTGTTCCAAAAAGCCAATACTCTCTCAAACATTTCTCATCACCATCCTCCAAAACTCTCTTAATAGCCAATTCCCTTCTCATCACATGATCCACCACCTTCATTGCCACCACACCACAACCACCACCACTACCACCACTTTTCCACGGCACAATCTTCGCCGGAACACGAACCACCGCGCCTTTCCGGTGATGACTACACTCATCATGTTGAATTTTCTCTTCCTTTTCAACAGGAGAAACCCTTCTTCTTCCTCTAAATGGTAACAAAATCACCATAACAATTGCATATATCAACATGAAAAGACTCTTCAATGTTCTTAGAGATAACAAGGCGCTTTCTTTCAACATAAACGCCTCAGTAGCCATTTTTTTTCTTCCAGATTCAAACACCCTTTTGAATTTTATCGACAAATCTTTCTCCTCAAGCAATTTTTTATTCTTTAAAAAAAATCATAAAATTGAAGGAAAAAAAAAAGAAGAGAAGAAAGAATAGATGATTTTGTTATTTGTTAAAGTAAAAAAAATTAATATTAGTTTAAAGGATGTGTTTGCCAAATATAGTACATAAGCTAAAACTGGATTTTGACAACTATGTTTATAATTAATTATATATAATGAAATATACAATTTTGTTGAATACCCTTTATGTTAATTAGTGCAATGAGAATGAAGGAAAAAATGGGGTGGCAAAAGAAAGAAGAAAAGAGAAGATAGGTTTGTGTGTGAACTTTGATCTTTGAAGGTGTTGGAATTTTGAGTATGATTATTATAATAGAAATGTTGTGGTGATTATGTTGTTGTTGTTTTGAAGGTGGTGGTGTTGTTTTTGAAAAATGATGATTATGGAAAATTTTGTTTTTTGTTTTGTTATTGTTTTGAGGAAGTTGCATTGCATGTGAGGGAGAAACGTATGATTGATGAATGTTTGTAAGGATGACACGTGGATTTTGACAACATATTTTAAGGAGAGAAGATTGTGATTGATATTAACCACTCAATATTTCATATGTGTCATACACTAGAATACTCTACAATATGAGGCAAATCGGTTAATCAACTTATATATAAATAGATATGTCTCATTATCAATAAAAAAAGAATATGTCTCATTATCAATAAAAAAAGAATAAGTCTCATTATGATGTGAGTTATCACTATAGTTTTCACAAATAAATATCCTCAATTTATTGAGTTGTAATTTTGCGTATATATATTTAGTTTTATTGAGCGAAAAGATAGCATTATGTGTTTATATGTTATATTTTATTGCAATTTAGAAAACTATTTCAAAATTACATTTTAAATATGGTTATAATAGCCATTCTAAAGATTGTGGTACAAAAATAAAAAAGACAGAGAGAAATGACTTGTAAGTGCATCGTATAGAGAAGAGAGAAGAAAAAAAAGTTGAAAATACATCAAATTTTGGTGTAGTTTTTAAGAAGAGTTTCTCACTCTTTATATAGTAATAGATACAATCTTACGTATGTAAATTATCTAATGTGAGACTTTAATATTTGTAAAGTTGAAAACTATTTAATGTATAAAAACCTTTCAATATAAGATGTTAACAATTTTTAAATTCAAACACTAATATATATTCCCTATGATCTATCAATTTCACAGAGCAAAATTCTCTTAATAATTTTGCATATATAATATTTAGTTTTACTTAGGTAAAAGATAGCATAATGTGTCTATCTGTTATCATTTTTATACGGTTTTTGTGGAAAATTTAATTTTATATTATATTTAAATTTTTAATTAATGTAATATTTTTGAAATTATTTCCTTCTTGGCTAATCACATAAATAAAACTATTTTATTTGAAATTCAACATTTGAATAAATAGATAAGCAACACTGATCATATTAAGAACTATTTTATTTTTTTTCTAAAATAATTTAATTTAAATTGGATTCTTTAAATGGTTGTTATTGTTACTATATTTTATACTATATAAAAATCTAACAAACTCTACAGAGAAAATTGCACTATGTCACTTTCACATACCTCCTCCACCACAACGATCATGGACAAAATGTGATAAATGTAGTTAAATTAATAAACTCAATTAAATAAGTAATTAGAAATAATTATAAATTATTTAATTTAATGAATTTTGTAAAAGAAAAAGTAAATGGAAATTTGATTCAATCAGTAGATTAGAAAATATAAAGAATCTATATCTATATTATATATTTTTTTTATACAGAAAGAAAATGATATTCGTTCATTCAAATTAATAGAATATATTAGATATAAACACAAATTCAATTAGGATACATTTAGAAATATATTCACAACATTTATATTAATAGCATAAAACGACAAAATATCTAAAATTAATTTGACAAAATCAAACTAATCGGAATATTCATATATATCTTGATTTACAATATCGATAACCTAATCATTAATTGAATCAGTAATTGATTGAAGTCGATGTTGTTCAGTCAATTTAAGTTAAATAAGTAATTGAACGAAGTTGACGTTGATCTGTCATAATCAAAAGGAAATGGCTGGAAATGGAAATTTGATTCAATCAGAATATGGTTAGAAAATATAAGGAAATAAAAAGAAATACAATTGGTTATATATGTCACCGATTATTTTAGTTGACATTAACTATACTAAATTTGCACACGTGTAACTTTCACATACCTTCTTGCACCAGACCGAACAACATGTAAAAATACAGTCAAATAAATTGAATTAAATAAAGCAGGGTAAACTTTTTTATAAAAAAACTTTAAATAAATAAAATAAAATTATATGTAAATATTCATTATCAAATATATATAAGAAATTTTATAAAAATAATTTATAAAATATTTCGATAAAGAAGACCTCATTTTTATACTAAAAATAAAGAAGTCTTCATTTTCTTAGAAATATTCATTAGTAGTATTAAAATTGTAATTTAAGTTTTTTAAAAAACTATTATTTTTTTGACAAAAAAAGAGTTAAACTATTAAATTGACACCGTGATAGAATAACAAAAAATTATATAAAAAAAGTTAACGAAATTTTCATTTTTTTAAATGAAGTTGCCATTCGTATTTTATTATTATATTTAAAATTTATATTTTTGATAAAATTTGAACTATTTAATATATTTTATTCCAATTTCAAATTGAAATGTCAATTTCCCCAACTTATAGTCTATGGATTTGAATTATTTATTTGTTCAGTTTTAATTTTAATTTTTTATTATTTGTTAAGTTGTTCATATTAAAATATGTAAAATAATATAGAAACAAATACGTGTGGCAATAACCAATATTTGTAACAATTATAAGTAACAATAATAATACATATCTGAAAGATGACATATGGAATCTTTATAATATAGTATCAATTAGATTAAATTTATTATCAATCAACAATCACCGATTTTATTTAACCAATGTCTCAAATTTATGTGTACTAATTATATATATATATATATATTTAATATTACTAATAATAACTAGGTTTAAATATGTTTTTGGTCTATGTAAATATAGCCTTTTTTGATTTTGGTCCTTGTATTTTTTTTTGTTTTTTGTTTACATCCCTGTAATATCAAAAAAGATTTATATTTGGTCCTTAACGTTAAGTGGACGTTACAAAAACGTTAACTGACAAACGGAAACAGTTTTTGGTCCCTGTAAATATAACACTTTTCAGTTTTAGTCCCTGAAAAATATTTTTTTGAATTTCATCACTGTAATATTCAAAAATCTTCTTAAATATAAAATAACATACAAATTGATATTTATTAATAATAAACTTATGCCAAGTAATGTTTCAAATATTTTCACTTCAATAATTTAAAATTTATTAATCTTCTATTTTATTTATTTATTATTATTAAATTAATTTTCATTTTTTATTTTAAAAAAATCACTAAAATCTTCTGTTTTATTTAACTATTATTTTTAAATTAATTATATTATTATAAAATAATGATTAAAATAACTTTAGATTTAAGCTGTATAATTTTAACTGAAATCTCTTTTTACGCTTTAGATTTGTTTCATTATAACTTAAAATAAATAAAATATATATTAGGTGATAGATTTATTTTAATCATTATTTTATAATAATATAATTGTAGTTAATATTATATTAATTTTATTTTAATTATAATATTATATTATATTTATTTTAATTATATTATACTATATTAAATTAATAATATTATATTACATTATATGTTTATTTTAATTATATTATATAATTAATATACAATTATATTAATATACAATTATAATAATATACAATTATACAATTATATTATTATTAAATAATAATTGTATATTAATTATATTATATTATATGTTTATTTCAATTATATTAGTATAATTGTATAATTTTAATCATTATTTTATACTAATATAATTGTATATTAATTATATAATATAATTAAAATAAACATATAATGTAATATAATATAATTAATTTAATATAATATAATTAAAATAAATATATAATATAATATTATAATTAAAATAAAATTAATATAATATTAACTTCAATTATATTATTATAAAATAATGATTAAAATAAATCTATCACCTAATATATATTTTATTTATTTTAAGTTATAATAAAACAAATCTAAAGCGTAAAAGAAGATTTTAGTTAAAATTATAAAGCTTAAATCTAAAGTTATTTTAATCATTATTTTATACTAATATAATTAATTTAACAATAATAATTAAATAAAACAGAAGATTTTAGTGATTTTTTTGAAATAGAAAATGAAAATTAATTTAATAATAATAAATAAATAAAACAGAAGATTAATAAATTTTAAATTATTGAAATGAAAATATTTTAAACATTACTTGGCATAAGTTTATTATTAGTAAAGATTAATTTGTATGTTATTTTATATTTAAGGAGATTTTTGAATATTACAGGGATGAAATTCAAAAAAATATTTTTCAGGGACTAAAACTGAAAAGTGTTATATTTACGGGGACCAAAAACTGTTTCCGTTTGTCAGTTAACGTTTTTGTAACGTCCACTTAACGTTAAGGATCAAATATAAATCTTTTTTGATATTAAAGAGATGTAAACAAAACAAAAAAAATTACGAGAACCAAAATAAAAAAAAGTTATATTTACAGGGACCAAAAACATATTTAAACCTAATAACTATTTCTCCTTCCCTATTTTTTTTAAATATATTAACTATTTACGTCACATATACCTTTCTCTAGTACAAAATTTCGGAAATGTATATACTATTGATTTGTTACTCAATGTTTATACTATTGTAGACAGTTCTAAAAAATAATGAAAGTATGTAAATGTAAGAAGAAGGTTTTCTAAAAATATACATAGGAATAGTTTTTTTTTAATAGGAATATGTAATATTTACGGCTTTAAATGATTCAGTTTTATGAAGAAAAAATAAATAAAACGTGCAACTTGATCAGTTTAACACAATGTCAATTACGCATTGCAACGAGGTGGGGTAGATTTTGACTCTTCTATCTTCGCATCCGATTAATCTGAAAAAATCTGCACCTGTTCTTGTTTTTTAGCAGGTGTGAAATTTAGCTTCATATTCGTCCGCAACAGAGTTCAGGTTTCTCCGTCTGCACCTACACCTATTCATATATAAAAAATTATAAATTTAAAAATCAATTCTGTTATAATTAATAAATAAAATAGTTATTATTAGATAATAATAAAATTAAAAAATATTTTCTATAAAGATGTGATTATATTTTATAATATTTTAAAAAATATTAAGTATATTTAATATGTACATGCATATAAAATTTAAAAATTATAATAATATTACAAGCGGAGCGTGGGGGTCTACTCCAAACCTGTCCCCACCTCCGAATTTTAATTTTGGAGAAAACCTGCACCAAATCAAAATATTTCCGGTCGAAATCAAAACAGGTTCAGATAGATATCCGCGAGTGCGGATTGTGCTGTCATTCCTAATGCCAATTTGTTAGGCAATTCCTTATAGTAGATATATTTCTCCATAACTAACATATTATGGAGACTAGGAAACATGAAAGAAGCTCTCAAGTCACAATAGTCAAGCCATTTTAAATGAAAAGTAATATATGATAAGTAATATGATAATAGATTTTAGGGGCTACTATGATACATTTGAAAATTAAAATGTTTTGGTATTATCAAATTAAATCACTAACAGTTGAATGACATGTCATCTATGAATGAGTTTGACCATATTTTAGATTTAACATCAAATTTTTAAGTTTTATCATTTGGGTCTATTTTGAAATGATATTTTTTTGTTATAATTTTAATTAAAATTAAAATTTTAGTTATGGTAACAATTTATTTAATTATTGAAGTCAAAATTGAATAGATAAATGTATCTAAACTCTTAATTTAATTAACTTTAATAAATACTATAGTAATATCTACGTGGACAAATTAAATAAAATTATTGGTCAAAATATTCACACTAATTATAAACACTTTTTTATTGATAATACCGTAAAACTTGTTTATTTTTTTTTATCAATAGGCGTACATAAATTTAAGGAACAAATAAATGACACACCAGACTCTAAATCAAATTTATAACCAGAGCTTTATATAAAATAAAAACAGACATAAATATTGCATGTACTTAAATCCACAAAAAAACATATCAAGTGAAAATAGATTATTATTGCATACAACAACTTGAACTAATCATAGTCTAAAAATTGGAAGAATTATCTTCCATGACTTTTTGACTGGAGTGCAGATTTTTGTTATATTTGAAAACCATTTCGTATTTTTTGACTCCAAATATTTTGTTCACGTGAAATAACGGTAGCTGATATATATAGAAAAATGGTAAATAATATATTTATAAAAATGTAGCGTGTAATATATATAAGTTGTGGAATAGATATTTTTTATACTATATGAGAAAATCAATTAATTTGTTTTTGAAATTGTTTTTGTAAAAAACATTATATTCAAGTTCAATGAACATAGTCTATATATTGTGTCAAATTCATAATTTCTGAATTTTACATTTGACTACATTTAATAATCTGAATTAGGCAACATTATTATGGAGAAATATATGATTGCTTTTTTTTT